>JAQFZP010002535.1:0-13297 GCA_034695745.1 Geophilus truncorum | reverse complement strand
CCAGAAGCCGAAACGTCGAATCTTATTCTCCAATCAGGGAATTCAACTCTTTTGGTGTGCAAAGGCACTAAATCTCCGAATTCTTCGAATTAGAATTTAAATAATAACACCAAACTGGTCTGAACAAATTCAGAATTACTGTACTGTATTATAGTTTATGCTATATTTCAGATATGCTGGTCAAATTATAAATGAATCAATTCGTTCCCATTTGGAAGTCGATTTCTCAATTCGACTAACTACAAAAGAATTAAAACTTGAAAATTACACAATTCCTGCAAATACCCAAATATATGTTTATTTTGGATATCCAGCTAGAGATGACAAATATTTCCCAAACCCAGAAAAGTGAGATTAACTATGGTATGTTATTTTTTATACTTTTTTAATAAATTGATTCAATTTTCAGATTTGATCCTGACCATTTCTCTCCCGAGAATTGTCACGTTCGCAACCCATACGCTTGGAAGCCTTTCGGATTTGCGGGTAATCGACAATGTTTCGGTCAGAGTTATGCCAGAAGTTTTATTACTACAATTTTGGTTGAGTTGGTTCGTCAATTTCGTTTTCAATTAGTTCCAAGTGAGGATTTGTCATTGAAGCAAGTAATGAAGGTATCTCTAAACGATTGTTTCATGACTATAGTACCCAGAAATTAAATTGTGATTTTAAAAAAAATTGGCTGTGCGATATTGCAATATATAGACACTTTGCGATTTTTCGTCAAAACGAATTACCGTACATAAAGCAAAATACGAGATGACTCCATTAATTTCATTTAATGCAAATGGCGGAGTTTTGACTTTGACAATTTACATTTCCATTAGTGTGCATGTGCAATATTATTGAAATTTTCGTGTTCAGCAATGTTTTGATTTTTCCAGCTGTCTGTAGCTGTAATTCACACCACATTATCGAAATTCAAACAGTTTTAAATGATCGATCAAAATATTTTTCGTTTTTCATTTTGCATAAGAGATAAATGGAAAATCGCAGTGTGGAAAATCGCAGTATATTGTTTCTATCGCCTGAAAATTTAATAAGGTATTAGCAATTTTATTGAAATAAATTAAACAATGTACGGTAATTATCTGGTTTATTAAAAAGTTTGAATAAAAAGTCAAAACGGATAACGTGTGTGTTTATTTATTTCGTGAAAATATTCAACTAAGTGAATTTATAAATAAATCTGGACCATAAGTTACAACATATTTTATCTCCTTAAAATTTTGCGCTCAGCGCGGCCGCCTTTCTTTCCCTTTCTCGCCCCCTCACCAAACAACGTCATTGGTGCCATCTGCAGTTGAAGCAATGTTAAACAAAAGATGGTTAGACTTTTCTAAGATCTCAGAAAAGAGAAAAGTCACTTTAAATTCTACTTTTTAAAAAAGACACTTCTATTGTAGTAATAAGTGACTTTTGATTGAATACCCAGTGTAATCTCTTTCACTTGTGACCTGATTTCAAGGTGATGATTGAAAGTGAATTTATCAGTTCAATTAATGTTTATTTTTAGATTTTGAAAGAATCTACTTTTAAGTGGAGGAAAATGAAACTATTTTTTCATTATTTGTTAGGAAAAATAAAAAGTTAAAATTTGTTTTAGACTAATTAAATGGTGCTTTCTAATTGAAAGTTTTGTTCCATCTTTAACAGTTACAAACTCACAAATTAAATGACCTTGAAGATAAGGTCAAAGGTCAAATTTGAAATCACCATTGAATTGCCCCATCCAATTTACTAAAAATGCATTGTTGTTTTGTTCTGTCTGCAGCCCATTAGAATATACAAACAATGAACTCAGAGGTGCCCAAATGTTCACCTATTGTATAATTCATTTTAATGAAATTGGTAAGTATAAAACATTATTTTTCTAAAAATTTTAATTTTCATAATTTTTTTTGTTGGTTATTTTAAAAGCTATTATAAATTGGTTCATATAAAGATTTATTTTATCTTTTATCGTTATTTGTATTCTTCAATTTTAAAGTAGAACAAAGTTAACGATTGTTTGATAATAAATCTTTATCTATAAAATAAACTTAAAATTTCTCACAGATAAATCTACAAAGTAAACTGCCTTGGCAACACATAACTTGAGTAAATCCTTGTTTGTTTTATAGATACTTCTACCATGTACATTACAATAATTGAAGCGATAATATTACTTTTACTACTAATCTACTACATTAGAAAAACCAAGGTATTTTTTTATTTATTACTTTTTAATCTTGACATTGAAGGCATCATATTGGTTCTCTAGAGAGAAAAGTCAGTTTTTTGTCTTTTTTGGCTTTTCAGACAATAGAGGAAGTGACGTTTTTTTTGCATTATTTTTAAGAAAAGTGACTTTCAAAAAAGACAAATAAAACTGTTTTGATAAGTGACCCTTGTTTCTTCAAGTTATCTTGACACTAAAATAGATCGCATGTGAACTGGGTTATAAGGGGTGTTCAAACAAAAGTCACTTATTTCTAAAAATATTTTTAAATAAAATTTAAGGTGCCTGAAAATCATTTGGTGATGATTATTTATTGTTTGTAGTGATTAGATTCATATTTAATTGTAAACTAGTTTAGTTTACTTCATCTTTAAACATAGTCTAATCCTATATTAAGAGAATAGAAAATAATTTTTGTTCTGCCTTAGTATAACTCTTGTGGTCAAAGTCATAGTCTACAGTACATGTGAAAAAGTCATAAATATATTAATTCCAAAACTTCGTTTTTATATTTAATATATACATTTATTTTTCAGAGTTATAGAGCAAATAGAATTCCAGGACTGAGTAGAAAAGAATCAGAAAAAAGGAAAATTCTATTTACAGAGTTAACTGGACTTATGACTGACCTACATAAACGATTTGGTCCAGTTGTTTCCTTTTATTTTAACCAACAATTTTCAGTTAGTGTCTCAGATCCTGGATTGATGAAACACTTGCGTCACTTGGGCGAAACACCAAGTATGGTTTGCATTCTTTGCAATTTAATTTTTATTACATGATGATTTATTTTGGCCAAATATAGGAAATGCACTGGGATATTTTGAAATTCTAGTGGGAAAAAATGGTTTTGATCTCCAAAGTTCAGAGGAAATGAGATGTAGAAGGAATATATATGAGCCACATTTTACGCTCAGCACTTGCAAGTTTTACATAATGACTTTTATTGATGTAATGATTATATTGCATTGAAAACTAGGTCATTTGAAGTGAATTTTATTTAAATAGAATGCAAAAAAATGTGCAGAAAAATGGAAAGCTTTATGCAAAGATGACCACATTTCAATATTGGAAGAAATGACGGATATATCTATGAAATCAATTCTTCAAACAAATTTTGGTGATAATTTCATAGATGACGAAAGTTTGAAGCATTTTACGAAGTCATATACAGAAGTATGTTTTTAATTTTGAAGATTTCTCTGCTTTTGCCACCAGATCACTCGTACAAGTACCGGTATTTAGAAGAAAATACTTTACCATTGAAACGTTAAATCCTTTTATAGTGTAGTTTAGTGATAAATTCCAAATAGTAAATATCAAATGCAAAGATATTTCTGAAAGTTAGAAATGTAAAGCAAGATTTAAAGACATTTTTAGCGACACGATCTGGTGGCGAGTTTTGAAAACATTCACACTTAAAACTACATTACATGGCAAATTGATGATAAAAATATTATGACATTACATTATTTATATCTGTAACAGAATTTCTCTAATTTTCTTTAGTGCAACACTGTTGTTCTTATAAAATTATGTTGATACTTTGATTCAGATCATGAAGTTGTTTCATAAGGACATTCTACCAAACTCTCCAGAACAATTGATACTTGATAAATGTAAATATTAAAATTTTAGTTTCTAATAAGTGTAAAATGATAATCTTAAAAGATGTTTACACATGACTTCAAGCACGTTGTAGACACAGAAAAGTAAAAATGAAATTTTTCATTTTTGAGTTAAGAATTTTTGTAGAAAGGGTTATAGTAACAAGTAAAAGTAAATGTAACTAAGTGTAATGCGAATTGTACTGGACAAAATTTTACATCGTCAAAATTTTATCATTTTACAATGATAATGAAAGTAGTATAGTAGATTTCTTTAAAAGATAACTGTAACTGTAACTAGTGGTTGCAAATTCAGTAACAATTACAGCCCTATTTGTTCTTTAAGTGACTACAAAATATTTCACAAAGCATTGCACTGGACATGTGTGAACATATATGTAAACCTCGATTTTTAGTTTTTACCACTGCAAATGTATCTATTTACATGTACAAGTATATGTTTATTCAAAACAGTTCTTTAATAAGCTTTACTTTTTCAATTTAATTATTAATGGTTGCCAAAGATGTCCAAACCCAACTTAGACTTGATTTACATATGTGCAAAGGTTCCGTATCGCGCCGGTGTAAAATCACGGTGTGGCCCCTGTGCAAATACTTTATAAAGTTAAAATGTTGCAGTTTTACATCATTTTACACTTTTGTTTTAGCTTGTGACATTTTTAATCTTACTTTGTGCATTATTTACAACAGATTTGCCAGAACTTCGAGAAATAATTAGGAAAATTTTGAAAAATAGAAAACAAAAAAGAAATGGTGATGACAAGCGTATTTTAATTGACGACTTGCTGGATTACAGTCAAAATGAAGAAATTCAAATATCAGATGCAATATCGTTTGTCTTCACTGGTTTTGATGAACCAGGCAGAAGTGATACACAATTTAAATAATTTGAATGTAAACATCAGAGTGAATGAAGACTAATTTACAAATTAATGTTTTCTTAGTGCTGTCATGGACCGTATATGAATTATCCAAGCATCCAGAATACCAAGAAAAATTATATGCAGAAGTAAAGTCAATTTTGGGAACCAACCATGTGACTTCAGAAAATTTGCCTAAATTTAAGTAAGAAATTTCTTTTGAATTACACCCATTCCTCGCTACGGCCGAGATCTGTTTCTAGCAAATTGGCTGCAAAGCGAAAATGCCGTATAACGAATCATAATACATAGCATGTATTATGATTCGTTATACGGCAAAAAGTTAGGCCGCAAATCGAAATTAACGACGGTCGTTATAACGAAACGCCGTACAACGAGGTATTGGTGTACAGTATACTACAGTTGGATCACGAGACTAAAAAAACGAAAGAGATTGTGACTGGGACTGGGAACGGGAGTATCACGTTTAAAGAAAAAAATAAAATAAAATTCGTTACATTTTTAATTAACGTAATTGGACGTGATAAACAGACAATTATAAGTTCATACTATGAACAAAAGTTCATCTAAAAACATCTGGTGATAGTCTGGAACGATTATCAGTTGCAGTTGAGCCACAAAAATTAAAATTTCGTTCACTGTTCAGATTTGTGGCTGGTACCAAAAGGTAACGAAATGCAATATTCATACTATGAACTTATAATGGTCACCTACACTATCAATTCTAGCTAACATGGCTTCAAATTCGAACAATTTTTCCAAGTTAACAGCAGAAAACTTAATCACCATTAAATCTGATCGAATTTCTTTTATTAAAAGTAAATGAGAACAAAGTCCTTATTGGGCGAATTTTAAGCGAGTTCATGTTAACAACAGAAGTAGAACAATATTTAAATTCGTCTTTTACAAATAACCAGTTGTCTCTGCCTTTCTAGTAATTTTGATAAGATCGGGAAAGTTCATTTCCACTTATCTCAAAGATTGCATTTCGTTACCTTGTGGTACCAGCCACAAATCTGAGCAGTAAACGAAATTTCAATTTTTGTGGCTTAACTGCAACTGACAATCGTTCCAGACTATCAGCAGATCTTTTTAAATAAACTTTTATTTATGAAATCGAATTTTGATTTAAGAAATGATAATTAAAATGTGTTTAAATTTTTAAAATATAAAGAAAATTTGAGTTTTTATTATTTTGGAAATATTCGAGACCATACCCACAATAATTCGGGAAATGAAACTAATAGGGATTAAAATATTTAAAAAATTCGGGATTCGGAATAGAACGAGACTATTAAAATAGAACCAAATTCAGAGTTCAGCAGGGCGGGACGAAATTTTCAGTCATTTATTTTTTGAAATTGGATGCACGTAATGTATTATAGTTTTTGCTATATTTCAGATATGCTGGTCAAATTATAAATGAATCAATTCGTTCTCATCTGGAAGTCGATTTCTTCATGCGACTAACTACAAAAGAATTAAAACTTTCAAATTACACAGTTCCTGCAAATACCAGAATGTTTGGTTTTATAGGATATCCAGCTAGAGATGAGAAATATTTTCCAAACCCTAAAAAGTGAGATTAACGTTTTTATTTTTTATGCTTTTGTAATAAATTGATACAATTTTTAGATTCGATCCTGACCACTTCTCTCCCGAGAATTGTCATGTTCGCAACCCATACGCTTTTAAGCCTTTCGGATTTGCGGGTAATCGGCAATGTTTCGGTCAGACTTATGCCAGATGTTTTATTACTACAATTTTGGTTGAGTTGGTTCGTCAATTTCGTTTTCAATCAGTTCCAAGTGAGGATTTGTCATTGATGCAAGGAAAGAAGATATCTTTAAACGATTGTTTCATGACTATAGTACCCAGAAATTAAATTGGGTTATAAAAAAAATTGGCTGCGCGATATTGCAATATATTAAGCACTTTGTGATTTTCCGTCAAAACGAATTACTGTTGTTGACGCCGCAATGAGACTCCAAATAACACAGTTTAATCAGAAGGTATCTTCACCATACAACTAGCAACTAACAGAGAAAACCTTAAAGCTAACAACAATATGCCACTCTTAATTTTAACAACAATATGTTACTCTTAATTCTAACCAAAGTATGCAACTTTTAATTCTAACACTAGTCGGCGCTGCAACAACCGTATACACAAAACGTAATACGAGATTTGACTCCATTAATTTAATTTAATGCAAATGGCAGAACTTTGACTTTGATGAAAATGTTTTTCATTTTACATTTTGCGTAAGAGAAAAACGGAAAATCGCATTGTCTATTGTTTCTATCGCGTGAAAATTAAATATGGCATTAGCAATTTTATTGAAATGAATTAAACAATGTATCGCAAATAATGGGTATTGATAATATGTAGATTGTAGATAATACGTAGATAGAAAATTTAAATAACAATTGTTTAGAGTTTAATGCTACAGTAATTTTAACAAGTGTCTGTTGTTTAAGCAAATATACAATTTGTTATTCTTATTTTCTCATACCAGTACTTAATTTGATTTGTAGTTTACTTCTGTTTACTTTGTTTGGGTTTACTTTTGTATTTATCAGATGCTCCAATTGCGCCAGTAGTTTGTATTAGTTCTCATGGTTGTCACAGCCGAAGTGTCCAAATGACAGAACCTTTCCACAAATGGCGGAATAAAAATCAAATTTTTTTTTATCACCCATTGAAGTCACTTATTTTCAAAAACACGATCCATCTCCAACAGTGTTATTGACGACAATCTTAGGAGAAAACATGACAGATAATGATAATTTGATAAGAAATATTATTTTTTTTATAAAATTTTTAATATCTATAATATTATTTTGGTAAATCTTTCATGGCCAGAAAGTTTGTTTGAGCTACTTAAAACTTCATTTTTCAGAAATTTGTATTAAAAATTTCGAGGGCTCAAAATTATGTTCAATAAGAGTTTAAAAAATTATAGATATGTCCAATGACGTGTTCTTCTTTTATAAAAAAAAAATAAAATGTTAAAAATAAATAGATTTTTTTTTTAAATTTATAAGCGCAGACTAGAAAAACCACCTTTGAAGAAACACTCAAACTTTATTTTTATTCCATACTTTTGTAATAGCTAAGAAGCTGAAACTTTACTTATAAATTTTCACAAAAATCCATACATAAATTATTTATTTTCAATTATTGTTGTGATTTGGTGCTACTTTAGGCCAACATTTGTTGTTACTTTGAAAACAGGAAGTGCACACTGCACTTGCTCATTTTTAATGGCTGCAGCTACACCATGCATGTTTTGTTCTGTTTTGCATTGAAAAAGGTGATTTATTTTCTTTTTTACCAACCGGGGGTGGATTCACTAAGTGTATTACTAATAACAACATTACTAGCAACAACATTGTAAAGCTAGCAATGTTGCAAATTAGCAATCAATTCGTAATTCACTAAAGATTTAACAATAATTGCCAATTTCCTGGAAAATTTTTAAATTAGTAATTATTTTAGAAACATTTTTCAGTGTCAACCAATGAAATTGCAAACTTAACAATGGAACAAATACAGTGGAACTCGCTTATAACATTTCTCTAGGGACTGGCTTAAAAGTGACGTTATAACCGAGTTCGCGCTTGTAACGTAATTTTTATGTTATAAGCGTATCTTGAATATACCGGAATACCCGCTTATAACGTAATTTTTACGTTATAGCTTATAACGCAATTTTTACGTTATAACTTATAACTTAATTTTTCTTCACTAAATCGCTTTAAATTTCTGGTTAGGTCTAAATTAGTGAAACTCAATAGGCGCTAAGATGAGAAATGAGGTAGATCGTGATGTCTTTTCCATTACATCAGGTAAAAGGAGAGGAAGAGCAAATGGTTATCGCTTGGAGCCAGGAGCCTTACTGAGGAACACAAAAATAAAGAAAACTTAGGAAAAACCATAAAAGAAAGGGGTAAAATCATAAAACCAGGAAGCCAGAATCTAAGAGATAGTTAAATTAGGATGAGTAATAGTTAAATAATATAAATAGTTAATGAAATCGCAGAAGAGCAGTGAAGATTAAAGGGTTAGTTTAAAGGTAGGAAGGGGTGGAAAGTAAATGACCTTCGACACCGGGAAAAGCGCCTTTAAACAAAATTTAAAAAATGGGGGGTTTTGAGGACTGCCAAAACACGATTCATGACAAATTTAAAGTCTAACAAAAACCAATATTCGAATCCATAAAAAATTAAATTTTTTATTACTTTGAAGAAGTAATTTAAAAAGAAATTAAAATTGGGTCATTTATATTTATCTTATCTTTTATCATTTATTTGTATTTTTAACTTTAAATAATACAAAGTCAATCATTGTTTGATAATAAATTTTTACTTAAAAAAGGTACTTAAAAATTTCTACAGATAAAATCAAAACGTAAACTACATTAACAATATATAACTAGAGTGAATGTATGTTGGTTTTGTATGTGCTTCCACCATGGACATTACAACATTTCTATTAATTACAGCAATAATGGTACTTTGCTTAATAATCTACACTAGAAAAACGAAGGTATGATTTAATTCTTTATCATTGCTATCATAAAACATTGAAGATCAATTTTTTAAAACTTAACATAAATAAGTTATAAATAATTACCGGTAACAATTATTGTGACCAGTCTTTATTATTACTCTGTATCATAAAAATGTTCTTAGGTATTGTTTTATTGCTTTTTTTAAATGTGAGGTGTTAAAACTTCTTTCTCACTCTTCGAACACTTCTTTTCATGATATTTGTAAAATTTTAATGTAAGTATTCAAGAGATAATACAGATCGAATCTCGATACAAGGAACTCGCATATAACGAATTGCTTTTATTTAGAAAATAACAATTTTTTTTCTTGTTTTGTTTTATTTATAATAATAACCTTTGTGTGGATTTTGTTTTGTGTTGTGGGAGTTTCTTCCTATGGGCTACCGTATTCCTTGTACCGGTAGTCAAAGTTATCTTATTCTACAATACATATAAAAAAAAGACAGGCATACCGGTATAATTAATTCATAAACTTTACTTTTGTGTGTAATTTACACTTTTATTTTTCAGAGTTCTGGAACAAATAAAATTCCAGGTTTGACTAGAAAAGAATCAGAAGATAAGAAACTTGTGTTTTCAGACTTAAGTGGATTTCTGAAGGACTTGCATAAACAACTTGGTCCGGTTGTATCTTTTTATTATGACCAAAAATTTTCAGTTAGTGTCTCAGATCCTGGATTGATGAAGCACTTGCGTCACTTGGAAGAAACACGACGTATTGTTTGCAATTTAATTTTTCTTTTCTTTTTACAAATAATGATTTATCTGAACCTAAAATAGGTGATGCAATGAAATTTTTTGAACGTCTGAGTGGAAAAGATGCTTATGATTTCCAAAATTTGGAGGAATTAAGAAATAGAAGGAAATTATACGAACCGTATTTTATGCTCAGTGGTTGCAAGTTTTACATAACTACTTTTGTTAATGTAATAATTACGTTGCATTAAAAATTACCTCATTTGAAATTAATTTTATATAAATAGATTGCAAATGAATGTGCAAAAAAATGGAGGAGATTAAGCAAAGATGACCAAATTCCAATATTTGAAGAAATGATGACTACATCAATAAAAGCAATTCTTCGAACAAATTATGGTAATTATTTCGAAGAAGAAGATGAAGAAAGTATGAAGAATTTTATGAAGCTATTTATACAAGTATGTTGTTAATTTGAAGAGTCCTCTGCTTTTGAAAGTCGCCACCAGATCAGTCATAGCTATAGTAGGAAATATTTTACTTTTAATGTTAAACATCAAATTCAAATACATTCTTGAAAGTTACAAGTAAAAAACAAGATTTAAACATTGTTTTGTAGCACGATCTGATGATGAGTTTTTAAAGGAAAGAACTTTTTTTTTACACTTAAAAACTACAGAGGAAATTGATGAAAGAAATATCATTTCGTGATATACAGGATGACACTGAGGATGACGTCAGTTCAGATTAAAGTTGTTTGTCATGACATGATCTATATAAATTTGACAGTTTCAATCTATTCCTTTATTTTTGTTTTAAATTTATAATGCAACAATTGCTATTGTTATATTACTAACCATAATACTTTGTTTCAGGTCAATAAATTGTTTTATAAGGATATTCAACCAAACTCTCCAGAACAGTTAATACTTGATAAATGTATATCTTAAAATTTTTAACTTGCAATAAGTGTAAAATGATGATCCTAAGACAGATTCACATATGTGTTCATGCATGTCATAGATATAGAAAAGTAGACTTACGAAGTGAGATACCGGTATACAGTATAATAGTAGGCAATAGCGCAAAAGAGTTTAAAATCAGTTCTTCAGCATCCCATTGACTACTAAATGCTTATGTGCACTTGCAATGTAAAAAATATTAAATTGCATTGTTGATTTTAACTTAATTATTGTGATTCTTTGGGTACGTATTTAAAATCCTTAATTTTATTTGTTTAAATTTACTGATTATCCCTGTATACTTTTCTAAATTTACTGTACGTATGAATACGTGTGTGAACCTCGCTTTACACAGCTGTACATATATTCGATCTTGCACAAGCTTTACTTTTTGGATTTAATTATATGAAAGGGGTTGCCAAAGAATGTGCCAAACCCAATATTAGACTTGATTTACACATGTGCAAATACTTTACAAAGTAAAAACGCTGTAGTTTTGCATAATTTTACACTTTTGTTTTAGCCCCACCTTTTAATATGACATTTTAACTAATTTTACTTGATGCGACAACAGGTACATCAGGAATTCGAGATACAATTACGAAAATGTTAAAACACAGAAAAGAAACGAGAACTGATGATGATAAGACAATTTTAATCGACGTCATTCTGGATTACAGTCAAAATGAAGAGGTTCAAATAGCAGATGCAATAATGTTCATCTTTGGTAGTTTTGAACAAACAGGCACAAGTATAATAGAACTACCTAAATAATTTATTAATTTAGTAATAAACGTTTTCTCAGTGCTGACATGGACAATGTATGAAATATCCAAGTATCCAGAATTTCAAGAAAAATTACATGCAGAAGTAAAGTCAATTTTGAAAGCCAATCACGTGACTCTAGAAAATCTACCTACATTTGAGTAAGAAATTTAATTTTACTTGTACAAAACGTTTTAAATTTCAAGAAATAAGTAACTAAAATTAATCATAAAAAATCTAGCTAATAATTAAGCTTAAACTCACATTTCCATAAATCCTTACCAGTCTGTGGTCATCTATGATAGATGAAATACCTATATATACAGTATATATATATATATATAATAATATATATATATATACGCCCTCAAATCCGGACATACTAAAATCCGACCAGCTCTCAATTCCGGCCAACAGTCTCGGACCCAAACCCTTTCAATGTCCCCCCTACGCTAAAAGCTCCCTCGTGACCAGCCAGCTAGAAAAAACTCCCTCAAATCCGGGCAAACAGTTATTTTGTGTGTTCGCTGGCTGATCACGTGATCGCCAGCGGCTAATCAAATTTCCAATCAGAATGCTCCTAGGCTGCACACCCAGAATGCATCTTAATTTGGTTTTCTATAACAAAATTATACTTTATGTTACATTTCAGATATGCTGATCAAATCATAAATGAAACAATTCGTTTTCATCTGGACTTAGATTTCTTCGGTCGATTAACTACAAAGGAAATGAAACTTGCAAATTACACGATCCCTGCAAAAACCAATTTATATAGTTTTATTGGCACTTCAATTAAAGATGAACAATATTATACAAACGCTGAAAAGTGAGATTTAACTTATAAACTATTGTTAGTTTCTATACTTTTGTAATAAATTTGTTCAATTTTTAGATTCGATCCCGATCATTTTTCTCCTAAGAATTGCAAGGCTCGCAATAAATACGCTTGGAAACCGTTCGGATTCGCTGGTAATCGGCATTGTTTCGGCCAGACTTACGTCAGATATTTTATTACCACAATTTTGGTCGAGTTGGTTCACCAATTTCGTTTTAAATTAGTTCCAACCGAGGATTTGGAATTGGTGAAAGGAATGCAAATATCTCTAGAAGATTCTTTTGTAACTGTAGAACCAAGAAATTAAAACTTGATACCATATCATATGTTATTTACGTTCTATACTTTTCCTGATTTTATCTATCTAAATGACTTGAACTTTACTACGTTTCAAGCGTCTTTGTGAAGATATTTCTTCATTCTTTATATCAAATTCGTGTAAACATTGGTAAAAGAGTCAGTGGGTTCATTTATTATTTTAGGCTTGCTTAAAGATTTTTGCAAAAAAAAATGTTGTCTTGGGAAAATTGTCTTTTTTTTCTTCTTCAAAACGTGTAAATCTCAATTTAAACCAGTACACATAATTTAGACAAGTGTTAATAAACGAACCCACAGGGCCGGCTCAGAGGTCGGGACTTCGGGGATTTTTCCCTAGGCCCCGCGCTTAAAGGGGCCCCGCGCTTTCATATTTCTAGTAGCTAGGGCAAGAGGTGAATTTCTTTTTACACCG
>JAQFZP010002534.1:0-13303 GCA_034695745.1 Geophilus truncorum | reverse complement strand
CTCATTGGTCTACTCATCTCCCGACATCCCTAGCGCTCGCAAAATGGCGACTCGCTAGTGAATTCGGATGATTCTGAAAAATCAGAAGATAAATTGAATTAAGCATTAAGGGCTCGACCGGGGATCGAAATTGTAAAATGGTTTTTACTATGCTGAAATTATTAAATAATTTTGCGGTCAAAATGGGTGCAGTAATCGTTTACATGGTCCAGTACGGGTGCATAGCCCACTGTGGACTCGAATTCGTCGGCGATTTCGTTGTCGTAAGATGAAATCTTGAAAAATAACAAACTGAAAAGTTAAAAAAATTATTTTTTCCAGTGTTCCGGTCCGTCGATGGAGCCGACTATCTTTTCCCGCGACATTCTACTCACCGAACATGTTTCAACCATTTTTCAAAAAGTGAACCGGTTCGAATTGTAGATGTATGCAAAAGAGATGAAATTTTAATATTTTTTAAAAATTGTACCAGAGGTGACGTCATCGTGGCCCGCTCGCCAAGTAACCCTCATCATTTCATCTGTAAACGAGTGGTCGGGATCCCTGGTGACAGAATTCAATCTCATCTCGTAATTTTTACATTAAAATTTTAAAAATCTTTGACCGGTCGGTTCTAATTTTTGTTTATTTATTTTTAGACAACTACCTACGTACCCCGTGGACACGTGTGGTTAGAAGGCGACAATAAATTAAATTCGACGGACAGTCGAGTATATGGCGCTGTTCCGGTCGCGATGATCAGGGGAAAAGCACTTTTCAAGGTGAAAATCGCATCTAAAAATTACATTTGGTAAAATTTTGAATTTTTTAAATATTTTATTTAAAAGATATGGCCATTTCATCACGCGCAGGCGCTTCGACGACAAGAATAAAGTTGGGTCTTTAATTTTATTTTAAAATTTTCCTGTAAATATTAAAATGTTAATAAATAGTTGCCGTTTTCTTTCTTTTTCTAAAATGAAAAAATGTCGAATTCTTTTTCTTACAATTATTTTCATTTTTTTATTATTCTATAAACTCTGTCCACAAAAAAATATGTACACGTGACGACATTAGGGTCGCGAGTTGTAGGTATGGTAATCGTAAGGATAATATTGCTAGAAACCAATCCCATCTTATTGCAAACCACAGACGAAAACATAAGGGTTGAGTTCAACACAAAATGGGAGTGAGGTCACTTGCGACTGGCCCCTGAACCATCACTGGTCTGAGCTTGAGTACCTTCGACTCGTCGTTGCTGACCAGAACCGGCAGCAACGTACGAGAAAACGCACAAAACTGCATAGCAAATTTGATCGGCCTAAAAAATCAAAAAAAAATTTAAAAACTCACAAAATCTTTAAAAATCACCACAAAATTCATTACCATGCTTGATTTATATTTCCGTTGTATCATTTGTCGAGTTTTCGGATCTAAAAAAAAAAAAAAAAAAAAAAAAAAACACAAAAAGAATTTTTTTTTTTTTTTAAATTTTTATAAATGTATTTTTGTGAGAAAATAAAAACTCACTTATTTCTTCGAGAACGAAAATTCCTCCTTTCTGCGTGAAGCACTTCTTGATGTGATCGAGCCGTACGAAAAACTATTCGACAAAAAAAATAAATGAAACCGGAAGTTAGGTTATAAAAGTGTGAGAAAAAATTATTTTTCTTCCAAAATAAAAAACAAGCACTAACGAAATTAATCTATAGTGAGTGGGTATAATGGGGCGTGAATGACGTCACGAAGCTAAACAATAACAAATACTATAAACACGGCTACGGTACTCTACGGGAAGAACTACTCGATAAAACTGGAAAAAGTAATCGAATTTTGTGTTTTTTATTTATAGAAAACTAGAAAAGTGTTGTTATCACTGGTGCACTAAAGCGAAAATCTGAGTTTACGGTAACGACAGGTACGACACACGACGGCGCATGCGTACTAACATGCAAAACGTGCACAACAAGCGTTACAAATCGAATCATGCGGATTTAATCAACTTTGGAGATGGTCGCCGTGGGGATTGAACGGCTGACACATGCGCAGTGCCCCATCAGACATTGGTACCCAACCACACTTACTAATATACAATGTAGGTACTAATATTATGATACCTCGAAGTCCTGGAGTAGTAACGGGAAGCGTGTGAGAAGAAAAAAAAAGGTAAAAAAGAAAAAACAGAAGAAAATGGATCATGGGTAAATTTTTAATTTTTTTTTTTTTTTTTTTTTGAAAAAAAAAAATACTTTTTTTTAATAAAAAAATTTTTTTCTTATTTATTTATTTATTTTTATTTATCATTATTATTAGTAAGCAGTCACTGGAAAAAACGAAAATCAAGATTTGCTCTCCCAGATGTTGGTGTGGCTTTTAAGGACCATCTCAAAAGTTCCTTGCTTGGCCACCAGGAGGAACAAAAGGGGGAAAAATGTTTTTCATATATATATATATAAATATTTTAAGTTTTGTAATATATATAAATAGATAATAAAAAGGCATGCAGAGAAAAAGAGAAGAAATGAAAAAAATTCATAAAATTATTTTAAAAATTTTAAAAAATTGAAAAAAATAAAAAAAATAATAAAAATTATTACTTTTGTTAATTTTTATAAAAAAAACAAAAAAAAACATAAGATATATATACATGAAAAGAGAAAATTAATAAAAACACCCACCAATACAAACATAGCAGCAGATAAGATGAGAAATGTGGCAAAGAAGGGTTAAAATAATCCACTCATCAAAATTGGTCAAGCATCTTGAGAAAATATTTAGTTTCAAGTTTCTTTGAGAAGGTCCTTGCAAGCATCCAAAAAAAATTTAAAAAAAAAGTTAAAATTTATAATTAAAAAATAAAAATAAAAAAAACAACAAAAACAACGTAAATAAAATGAGAAAAAAAAAATTCCATTCCACACACAGAGAAAGCAATTCATTGGTGCAGCGAAAAATGACCACCGGAAGTAGAAAAATATATGTAAAAAAAAGTTTTTCAATTTAAAAAAATGAAATAAATGAAAATAAAAGGAGAATTTTGAAAAAAAAAAAGGGAAAATTAGTTCAAAAAACCCTCGGCAGGGGGTTCCTGCCCGCAGTCAAACGAGGAACTTGACCCCCATGATAGAATGATAGAATATAAGAAAGAATTAATCTTAAATGTAAATTATTTTGTTATTTTTTTTTTAAATTTTAAGTGTGCCGATGACGTCATCGACGATGCTTACCTTCCGGTTGGCAAAAAGGAGTCCGACGCCTTCCATGCAGACTTGCAAGAGACCGCCTTCGCCGGTGCGCATGTCCTGGACTGGAAATTCGCCTCCCAGTTCTGCACCTATGATTCGATGCCACATTAACCGTTCTAAGAGATGGAGTTAGTGTTATTCTCACGAAAAATCAGTCAATTCTTTGTTGCTTTTGCGATATTTCTAGATTTCACTTGATACGGGAAAAAATTTAATTGATTTTGTGATTAATTTCATCAATTTTTAAGCAAATTTAGCAAAATTTCGTTAATTTTTTATCAAAAATTTCGCCTAAATTCATTAAATTTTGTCGATTATTCTCTTATTTCTCTTTAAAATTAATGAAATCGACACACAAAAAAATCGATAAGTCACAAAATCAATCCCACAATTCATTTATTTTGTTCGTGAGAATGAGCACCGCAAAATAGTTTTGTGTGTCGGGAGACACGTCTCACCTGGCAGAGCTCCGTTGACCCTGGCAGCCGCTCGCTCCATCGACTCTTTGATGCAGTAGTAGAGATCTTTGCATTTCTTCGTATAGTACTTATGCAGCTGCGTTTGTCCCCCGTTTTTCCTCCACAAACACAGCACTTTGTTCTTCGGGCTGTACGTCATGTTCACCACTCTCTCGTACCACCACCTTTCGACGATGGTGCCATTAACGCTACGGATAATGAGGCCATCGTCTCGAACCTAAAAAAAAAAAATAAATAAATAAAAAAATATCGATGAAAATTCACATTTTAACAAAAATTGGGGCTTGATTGACTTCATGAAAATCGGAAATCGAACGATACCGATTACAACTTTTAAACAATTTTAACGAGTCAATTATTGTTTTTACAAAACTCGTCACAAACTAAAAAAAAAAATAATGTATGTATTACAATTTAATTTTTAAACAAATTTATTAAATTTTAGTAATCAATATTTTCTAAAAAAAATAAAAAAATAATAATGTGTATTTATCTTGTTTCACATTATAAACGTAAAAATATAATTTATACTAAGTTTTCTATGCAAAACGTAAGCAAAACCTGACCAAAACCACTTTTGAATAAAATCGGAATCTGGAAACAAAATATCCCGATATTTTTCGGTAGATTTCCGACACCGATTTCAAAATCGGTCATAACCCACTAACAAAAATCAACTAACCTCCATGAATAACATATCTCCAGACGTATCGACTCCAGAATGAATACTGAACGAATGCCGATGCATCTGTCGACTCGGCAACGGTCTCAGATCAATGTCATTCGCATGCTTTAAAAAAAAAAAAAAATTAAACACCAAATCACCCAAACTCCATTTTTCTTCAATTCCTACCAAATTATTAATCTGATCCAGCAACTCGTTCACTTCCTGGCTATAAACCAGCCCAATGTGCGATTTCCCCACTAGTCTCCGTATCTTTCTCTTAATCTCCAACTTGTTGACATTGATCATGACCATGAAAGCCACTGCGTTGTACAAGAAAGTGGACAACAGTCGGTCCTCGTCGTGTTCCAGTCTCTTTTTATCCACTTCGTTGAGGGAATTGTATCGCTCCATCATTTCGCCCGGTCCCTGGTCCATTCCGATAGTGTCCCGTTCCTGCGCCACTCCATCTAAAAATGCGTCTTCCCACATCTGCATCTGGTCCCACATGGACGACCGGTCTTTGCCCACGAGGCCTTCGAAGAGGTACGTGCGGCCGGTGTCCGGACTCGGCGTCGTGCTCGTGTTGATCATGTTGCCTCCGTGGTACCGAAAACCCGTGCTCAAACTACTTTTGCTACTCCATACACTCGGTCCCCGTTTTTGTTGACGAGGAAACTGAAAAAAAAAGATGAAGTTTGGTTATTTTTGAAGGTTTTGAAGGGCACATTTGAAAAATGTAAAAATTGTATACCGGTATTTTTCGCGTGTTTTAGTAAATAAAAAAATTACAGTATTATTAAAAACTCGAAATAATGCTAATTTTTGCTAACTTCCAATTACTGTGAGTGTATAAAAAATTGAGAAAAGATGTAAAAGTATAACAAAATTCAGTAACTTCCTGTATATAAACCGGTTTTAAATCAAGAAAATGTAAAAAAGTTTCTTTCCAGTAAAAAAAACAAAACAAAAAAGGAAACATTAATTCAATGTTTAGTTTAATTTTTGCAAAACTAATGAAAAAATCGTTACTTCCGGTGCATAAATTGCAAAAAAAGATAAAAAAGTTGTCAAAAATACTAAAACATGTCAAAAATGAAAAAAAAGAGGACTCACTTCCGGTTCTCAATACAAAAACCAAAAACTAACTGTAAGATATAGTAGCCACATTAATGAAATCGGACCAGTTCCAGCTCATTTAAACATCAGAAATCGAATTTTTGTAGATATATATCTCTTTCTAGTGTTCAAAATTCACAAAAACAATAAAAACATGCAAAAAAAAAATTGATTTCCGGTCATCTAAAACACCTAAAAAACCAAAATCAATTATTACCTATACAACCAAAGCGAGAAAGAAAAAAAACAATAAAAGCTGCAAAAACGGCAAACGCGCACTAAAAGATGTAAAATGTGTACTGATCATGCGCAGTAGCAGGCAGTGCTCACATTGGACGTCTCGACTTCGCTGTCAGAGACAGTGGATCGGATGGACTGGTGACTGATGCGTGAACGGTGGAAAATGGGATTGGTGATGACACTGCCGGCATCGCTGGCGCTGCAGCTGGGAACTCCGCTGCTTTCCCCGCCACTGCCCAACAGTGAATTGTTTCCGCCGCATGCATCGGACACCTACGAGCAACGAACGACGTCAACACGAATAAACATCATGCCATCGACAGAGGGAAAGAGAAGAGAGGGGTTCACCTCCGATTCTAAACTGCTCAATTTGTTAAACAGTAATTGGCGCTTGATGTTCAAGATGTCCAACAGATCGCCGCTCCCTTCGCTGTGACCACTGGCATCGTCGGGGGGTTCGACCACAGACGGACTGCAACCTGGAAATAAAAATAATAACATTTTGAATTTTGGTAATAAATTTAAGAAATTTTTAAATTTTTTTTATTAAATTTTATCATTTTCTTTTTAATTTTGATTTGTCCTCTACTGACCACTGGTGCTGGTGTTATCGTGGCTGTGCCGCCGACTGTCGTCGCTGAGATGAAGTCTGTCAAGACTGAAGTTGGGCGATGCCGACTGAGGAACTTCTAATGGACTCGGATGATCGTCATGGAAACTCTGTCCCATGCCCGATTCATGCATGTGTCGAAACAGATTCTCTCCACTCCCGAAAGGGCTGCTCGCTTGTGACAATGGCGTCGTGCTCGCCGCCGACGCCGACGCATCCAGCCGCGTGTCCTCGGTCAAGTCCCGGCTCCAGTAGTGCGTGTGCGCAATCTCTAAAACCTGGAACACTGTCGCCATTCCGCCCAATCCGAAGTTGTTGAACGACTGCTCCAAACCAAACGTCACCGCTTGTAACATTTTTAACATTCCTTTCCACACGGGACGACTGAGACACTGGAAATACAAATAGTCTTTTAGAATATTGGAAAACAATTGCAAGTAAAGCAGCAACTGTTGCATGAATGATGACGTCATAAAAAATGTTGTAAGTATGCGAAAATCCTGTTGAATCCCAATAAATCCTATAAAATTCATTAAAAATCGCATAAAAATTTGATAAATCTCAGAAAATCCCACAAAAATTTAATAAATCTCATACAAATTTGACGAATTTTAGTAAATCCCATTAAATCTCTTGAAATCCCTTAAATCCCAACCAAAAAAAAAAAACTTAAAAAATTACTATGGTAAATCTTGTTTAAATTTCATAACAATTCAATAGATACAGTAGCTTAATAAATCCCAAAAATTTCTTTAAAAAATCTCTAGAAAATCTGGATTAACGAAAACAGCATTTAATTTGCCACTTCAACATTTTCTCCGTGTTTTAAATCTACAATACAAACCACATCGTCGATGTGATCGTCAGGCCCGATTTTCGAATCGAGTGTCTTATTCAACTGATTGACGACCAAAGTGCGCATGCTCTCATCCTCCATGAGCTTCTTGACGCGATTCAACCGCAGCCATCCAACGCCTTCGCCTTCCAATACAGCTGCAACTGTTTCCTTAAGGAACTGTTGATTTTCACTGCAAAAAAAAAAAAATAAAAAAATTCAAAATTCAACCAAAAACTGAAAAAATGCAATTTTAATTTCTGACCTCGTGGAAACGGCTCTCGTATCCGATTGATGTGTTCGATCGTCGCTCGTCCGATGCTGTTGGTGCTGCTTATTAGTGCTGTGTCGGATGAGCGTCGACTTCTCAACGAGGCCTCTTTTTCCTGTAAAGGAGCCGCGATCGAGAGGAGTTGGCGCAATGTATTTGGCCCAACGAAACACACTACCGGCCACCTCACCCAACCCACCTTTGGGAAAGGGACCAAACGGCGGAGTCCTTTCCTTCGGCGCCTTTCCGCTCACGGACCCGGAGCCGGACGCCGAGGCCGACGCCGACGCCGAGCCCGAGCCGCCGCTGGCCACGCTGCTCGCGCTGCTTTTGCTGCTGGCCGAAGATTTGCCGAACAAATCGGAGATGAGACTCGTCGTGTGCGCAGCGTATCCATTCAACTCGTTACTCAGCGTCGAAAACAGGTTGCCGCTCGATTCCACTTCCCGCGATTCGCCCAAAGACTGAGAGAAAGAGAGAAAAAAAAATTAATAAATTTTAAAAAGATTTTCAATATTTTTTTAAAAAAAAGAATTTTCACTTTTAAAATTCCTTTTCTCTTTGCTTGTTCCCGCGCTTGTTTGCTCGCGTCGCCCAAAGCGGTCCTTCCGGCTTCGACGGCCGTTTTGCTAGCTTCCGTCATTGTTTTGCCCGCTTCTCTCGCCACTTCCTTCGCCTCTCTGGCCACTTGTTCCAAGATGGTGCTGTGGTGGCCGCCCTGTTTCGCCATCACTTCTCTCGCTTGCTGCGCTACTTGTTCTAGAAGCGATGTCGTGCTCGACTGGCGTCTGGGACCTTCTTGGCTTACGCTACTTGTCCGGCCTAAAAAAAAAATTTTTAAAAAACTTAAAAAACTCAAAAAATTCAAATAATATAATAAATAAAAAAAAAAAAAAAAAAATTTATCTGAATCCACCCGAACCTAAAATACTTGAAATACTCGTCTGTCGAGACGCGATGGGCGAAGGCTTTTTTGGCAACGGCGCTACAATTTGATTTAAATCTGGCGTCACGAGTGGGTATCCCGGTCGCCTGAGAATGGACTCGGGTGTCCCCTCGCTGCTCACGCTCGAACTTCTTCTGTCGAACGGACGCGGGGGTGTGGAAGACGGTGGTGGTGTCTGCGGCGGTACCTGTTCCGTCGATTTTTGTTGCATAAGTTGTTTGGACGTGGTCTGAACCGAAAGTTCAGTATCCTATTTACAAAAAAAAAAAAAAAAAAATTTTTTTAAATTTAAATTTTTAAATTGTTCTTTCAATTACGTCTGTTTCCATGTCGTTTCCCAATGATGGACTGGACTCGTCGGAGCGCGAAGACGACGAGGAGCTGGGCCTCGAAGACCCGACGTCTGTGGTGCCGGTCATTCCGGGGATTTGTAGCTCCTTCGGCGGTTGACACACGGCTCGGTGGTCGAGACCGGTGGACAGCTGCTCGTCCGTGTGGACGCCGGGCGTGTCTCCGCTGATGTCACTGTTGACCATGTCCGACACGAAATCGCTGAGTGAAGAGTATGACGATGAAGTGCTGTCTGCACCATCACTGTCGCTGCCGCTTTCATCTAAAAATGCATAACATTTCAAAAAAATTAAAATTAAAATTAAAATTAAAAAAATTATTCAAAATTTGAGTTTGTTACCCGTTGCTGCGGTTTCCGCTTCCTGTTTCTGTGTGAGCGAAGACCGTAAACAACTGTTTTCCCCCCAAGCGGAGAAATGAATGAGATCGAGTTGATGCCGATACCATTTTGGTTTGTCTCCGATTAGAGTGGGGTCAAAAACACCTGGCGGTACAAATGGAAAATTCTCGTTAATTGCAATTCTTTAGTGTGTAAAATAAACAAATTAGTGAATTAAGAGTTTTAGACATTTCTCACCTGTCTGTACACGTAAAAAGGCGACATTAGTTGGACAGAGAGACCATTCAGCAAAGTATTCTACAGCCTAATGGCGATCATGCAACGAGTGTTAGTTTTAATTCAAAGTGAAGAATTTTAGTCGTTTATTAGTGTTTGATTATTGATTTGTCTTGATAAGGAGTTAAAATTTTGATCAAAAGTAAGATTAAGGTTTGAATAAGATTATTGAGATAAAGTTGATAAGGTTAAATTGATCGTAATCGGCTAGAATCGATCAAACTGTAGATTATTAGTGTATATAATTTAGTATTTAGTAAAATGTCGATAAATTTATGAAAATTTAGAGTGAAATAATCACTTTATAAAATTATGAAAATCGAATTCAATTTTAAGCATAAAAACCAAAGAAATAGCTTTAAAAATTACCATAATAAATTTGATCAAATGATAAACTAATCATCAAATTTTCTTTAAAAATATTGACGAATTCAATAAATCGAAGTAAATATCGAATAAAATAGCAAAAATAGTATGCTATTTTCTTGGATTTCATAATTCCTCTTATCAAGACTGTATGACCATCAAAATGTGTTTAAAATCTCACTTGTGTTCGGGCAAACTTGTGTAAAAACGAAGACGCTCGCGGCCGCGACCGAAGAAACCCGCTAATTTGAAAGGCAACGACGGGTCTCGGGTATAGGCGCAGGGTGCGAGTGTGCTCCTGGAAGTTAGCTAGTAAGTTTGCCGAGTTGAAGAAGCGCACCATGGCTGTGCGCGTGGCCACATCGACCGAATCGACGTCGTTTCCGTAGATGAAAGGGTTGAAGCCCATCGAACGCGGCTGCGGGTCGTCCAACTCTTGACGTAAAGCTTGAACGGAGTCGGGGTTGATGCGGTCGAGGTTTCGGATCGGCTGCGGACTCATGCTCATGCTGGCCAGCGCCTGCTTTAGGTGGTTCTTGAGTACCGTGCCCTCGGGGTCGGGCAAAGCGGGCAGCTCTTCGGCGCCGGGCGGGGCCGTGATCTTGTTCGAGTCCAGATCCACGAGCCACACGTCGTCCGGAAGTGCGAATTGTTTTTTGTACATGAGAAAACTCGCAGCCACTCCGATGATGAACGGTGTCGGAGCCAACAACAACTGAAATTTCATTTTAGTTTACATTTTGTCACCAGGTGTCGAGTGTTAAAAGTGGAAAAATTTGATTTATATTTCACTTTTTGTATTGATTTTGTAATAAATTTTCAGATTTTATGATGTAATTCGCCCTCTTTCGGTTGAATTTGAATGATTTTAAACTCAAAATGCAAATATTATTCACAAGTTATGATAATTTTCATCGTAAATAACGGTTTCGTATATTAAAAATTTCTCAAAATGTCTTTTCTGTTTAAATTATACAAAACCCAACACTGAAATTGTATTTTCAGTTGAATTTCTCGCACATTTTGCAAATTTAAAACATTAAAAGTAGAAATTTGAGTGATTTTTAATGCAAAACCCGACAAAATTTCTACATTTTTCCACTCTCAAAACGACTTTTAAAAACTCTTTTTACTTGTTCGGCACATGTCATGCATGTGGGAAGAAGAGGAATGACGGGAAACATGTATTCGAGTGGATAAATCATCGAAACAAAGGCCATGACACTCATGGATAAAGCGTTGTAATCACGAGATTGCATAATAATCTGTTAAAAATAAAATAAAAAAATTAAAAATTAATTAAAAAATTATAAAACTGTTATATCAATACCTTATTTTCGAGCAGAATGCACGTAAGGACTTGGAGGCACATGTCGACGCCCAACAACTCGAGCGGAAGATGAAGGGGAAAATCGACGAGCGAGAAACGAGTGTGATCGGGCAGTGCAAAGGTCAAGGGAGGCTGGAGATCACGGGGTAAAACTTCCACCTCGACTCTCGTTTTGCCAGGCACAGGGACGGGAGCAGAGAGTAGCCGCAGCATCCAAGTCTCGATCTCGCGCACGTCTTGCATCACTGAAGCCGGCGTCGCGTCACTCGGTTTGCCCGTCAGCAGACTCCATACCGTGTCCCTGCAACTGAATAAACAATTACTTAGTGTGCTTTAATGAAACGTGAATTTTTTTTTTTTTTTTTTTTTTTTTTTTTTGATATAAGGTGATTTTTTAATGAAGTTATAGTCGAATTGATCCATTTTTGTAAGTTTTGTTCGGTTTTATTCTAATGTTTTAATCGATATATTGATTTTAGTCCTTTTTTTTTTCGTTGATTTTCTTTTATTTTCTTTTCTAGATTTTCTTTAATAAATATTTTACGCCTGTTTTGTATCGATTTCTATTATGTTTTTGCAATTTTACGGTTAATGACAGTAATTGAAAATTTCGTCTATTTCAATGATTTCTTTTGCTTTTTCGATTTATTTTTTTATCGATTAAGATTCAATATTAACAATTATTTTAGTCAATTTCACCCATTTCTATCGAACTTTAATCGATTTCATCCACTTTTATCACTTAATTTTCAACGAAACCAACCTCAAACACAAAAAATCAACTTAAAATGCAAAAAGAAATCATTACATCAAACAAAACCGACCAAAACCAAACTCAATCGCAACTTCGGCAACCAAAAAAACCCCTCCAAAACCCACCCGCCGGCCATTTTAGAGCCGCCATGCCGGTGCTGCGCGTGTCGTTCGTTGCTCATCTCGATGAGTCGTCGTAGAATGAAGAGGCACTCGCGAAAAGTCGAAAAGAACGGATGATGAGTGAGAATACACAGCGACGTCAGCGACAAATTCTTCACCCGCTGACACCGCCTCGCATGCGGCGACGGCGACTTGGACCCGGGTTCCGAGTCCGTCAACGGCAAACTTCGCGTCTGTTCGCTGAACGCCGAGTCCGAACTCCTCTCCAACGAACTCTGCGACCGAATTCCTTTCCGTTTCTTTTCCCTGCTCCTCACGCGCCGCTCGACCGGTCGGTAAAAATTCACGCATATCCCGAACCGGCTGCGCCCGGAATCCTTGTCCGTCAGCGTAAATGCGAACGAATTCGCCTCCCGCAGTCCGGACTTTCGCGGACCCACCGAGATGCATCCTTCGGGTTGGCAGAAGAAAACGACGTCTGGTGGCAGCGGGAAATCCTTGTGATCGTCCAGCGGGTAGCGACGTAGCATCTCGGGGGATTGTACAGCGTGGCCTAGGGTCGGTTGGCGACATCCGGCGATGATGATGTAGTCCAGTAGGCGAGGGCAGAAGTATTTTTTCATCGATTCCGACATTTTTTTACCCGGGTTTTTATCGTTTCGGTTTCATTTCTGAAGTTCGGCACTGAAAGTAGACAAAATAACGAGTAAGAAATTGAAAAATTGAAAATTTGCTAGAATTAAGTAAAATAGTCGAAAAAAATCGTTTCGTGGGGGTTAAATTTTATGTTTTTTTTTATCATTTAAAAAAAAAAAATAATCAATTTAAAAATCAATATTTTTTATATCGATTTTTTCACATTTCTATTTTTACAATACAATTTCTTTTTAAATCATTAAAAACTCAACGAAATCTGACATTACCTATTATTTCTGTCACGTTTTTACCAATACATCTCATTCTTTAAAAAAAAATTTGCAAAATATTTTTCACTATTTTTGCAACGACATCCCACAAAATCGACCTTTTACTTATTTACCGATTTCTTCGATGTATTTTTAGCCATATACGTATAGGTTTCCAGAGCAATGCAAAGGCGATTCTACTTGCCTGATTTTATCGATCGGCCATCGGCATCTTCAACGTCGCAAATTCCGATCAAAGCTCGCAATTCTTTTTCCGACCGATCGTGCTCGGCGCCATTTCCCACTCTTTTCTTCGTGTTCGATCTGCAATCGGTGTATTATTCACCGACTGAGTGTAAATAAAACTCTATTGGCGAACCAGACGAGTTTTTCTGCCATGCCGTGCTCGCGGAAATCACTTTCCCGTCAGTTGCCGTTGTGGTGTCGGACTGACGTCAAGCACTGCAGAGG
>JAQFZP010002533.1:0-13303 GCA_034695745.1 Geophilus truncorum | reverse complement strand
TTTTATGCAAAGATTTGTTTAACACCTCCTCTTTACACCTTTATACACCCATTATACACTTATTTAAGTGTAAATGAATAGGAGGATGGTGTAAATAAGCTTTTAACACCTATTTACACCTCACATTTTTTACTGTGTGTCACAATTCCCTAACTACTCGATAAAATTGGCAAAATGGTGATTAAGTAGTCTACCTAATATTCTATTAAAGAAACCACGAGTGCGACGACAGTGGTTTACTGGGTTTGAATGTGTGGTATAAGTGGCAACATGCAGCCATGACGACCTCACACCACGAAAATATCAACTCCAACCACTTTATGCACCACTCTTGTATTTTGCTTCCTTCAATAACAAAATAAAAATAGAATGAAAAATGGGAGCAGTGAAGGTGACAGCAAAACAATTACATCAAGTCGAGAGTTTTCCGTGCGCCGTACGAACAAACATCAATAAGATTTGTGTGGAAATAAATAGATATGAGTGGCTGAGTCCGAGAGAGAGACAGAGGGAGAGAGAGAGAGAGAGAGACTAGTGGTTGTTGAGGAGCGTCTAGTGATGAGAGGATTTGCTGGGTCGTCGTTTGCTGACAATTTCCACGCGAGGGCGCCCCTGTCGCGCCCAAACGACTCTTGATGGTCGTCGTGTGGCAATTTCCCAGCATCCCTTACCCCCCTCCGCTACCTCCTTTCACTTCCCATTTGCCAATAGACTCGAGTTGATGTTCATTTGCTCTTTTCCACAGATAGGAGGCTTATAGCGCTATAGAGCATGCGCATAGCGCTTCAAACCACTTTTAACATTCATATGCGCGTATAGGGGGCGCCTCATTTACCCATAACTTGTGCAAGCAAGAGATTTTAACATCTTGGAAATCATAAGAGAAGAAAGGAAATTGTTTTCATTCGGACGACAGCCGAGTTTTTAAAGTCGACAGAGAAGAGAGAGAGATCCGTGTCGTTCGTAAACAACTTTTCGTTTTGCTTCTGTTAAAGCGACGAGAGATTTATAGATTTTTAGTAAAAACTTCCTTTTTTTTATATATAAAATCATTATATTTTATGCCATGTTTGCTGAAATCATTCAACTTTCATAATTAAAAGTTCTGATATTATTAGATTGGTTTAACTTTAAACAACTGAAACATTACAATTGTTTATAGAGTTTAGAAATTAAGAAGTTAAGTTTTGAACTTGATTTCGTCACACGTCACTTGATATTTATCAATTTATACTTTTATGATGTAACTAAAACTGATAATAAAATTTTTTAAAAATTTCATTTTCTTTCACTCTTCCTTTAATCAAGTTCAAGCTGCGAGCGAGAATAAGAGGTGAAATAAAATTCTCTGGTTGATAAACAGTATAGAGCGCTGTAATTGAGTAAATCCAACCTTATGGTACATTAACTTGTAAAAATTGTTCCCAAGAAAAATATCAGGTGCACCAATAAGGAGGCCGTAATGGCGTCATTCAATTAGGCTTTATCTACTGCGCTGTCTACAGTGTCGCTCCAGCTGATATTAACTTCAAGAGATAAAGGAAGTCGGAATTAAATAGCAACTTCCGGTTTATGTGCTGAAGCTTAACTTGCGACGTAGGGGAAATGTGTTTGAATGAATGAATGAAGCGCGTCAGTTAACAATAGACAAGTGCAGAAAGGTTCGTTTACAAGCAACGCCATTTGGCATTGCCACAATTTCTCACTTGGTGTCGCCAAATTCCGTAAAATCGTAGCAACATTTAGCAATATTTAGCAATATTTATTTGAAAAATCTTGCAAACCTGCAGCAAACAAAAACTATTTATACAAAAACAAAATAACAAGAAATAAAAAAATAAGAGACTGTTTTATAATGAAAGTGGTGTAATTAATTAGAAGCCATTTGCAAGCAGTTAAAAGCTTTTAATGGGTATTTTCCTCCTTTTAACATTTTGGGCTTTTACTCGAGTTCACTGCCCACTGTCCAGAGACAACTAATCACAATTTAAGGCATTTTAAGCACCATTATTGTATTAAGGTCTTCCTGTTTACTATAAAGTCCTGGTATAAGCCTTTTGGAATTTTCTAAAACTTTCTATTTGAGAATTATAAATGCAGGTTTTGAACTTTGAACACAGGATTATATTGTATATTGTGTAAATTTTAGAGTTTTGTATAACCTTAAAGAATATTGATGTCCTTTAGTTTCTATGTCTATACACATAAAAGTTACTCCCATGAGAGCATAATTTAAATTCTTGGCATTACGTATTTCAGGGTTGATAAATGAGAGCTGCATTTAAAACCGCAGATCCATCTTTGCCAGTTTGCATCTACTTTATGGCAATTTTAAAATGCTAAATTATTCAAACACCTGATTGTTGCAACAACATTGAAACAATGCAGTGGAAAATATTCAGAATGTTGAAATGCAATGTTACGGTAATAGTTAAGATGTACAATACAATAATACTTTTGTTCAAACAACTACAAATACAAATTGAACACAATTTTGTTCCTTTATCCATAACATCATTTCTACGTTATGCCAACTAACTACTTAATAAGGATCATGATAAGTATATGCCTACTGTTCCTGATGATGTCTACACACCCAGTAGCTGAAACATTGAACCCTATGTTCTTCTTTAGAAAACGAATTCCTTTAATGAATTCAAGCAACAATTTCATCCCTTTCTAATATGAAATCACCAAAACTATCTAAAGTCCCTACTTCAAACAATATACAATACAACTTTAACCTAATTTACTAAGTCAAATTTGACAATGCTATTGAATAAACTACAACCAAATGTACTGTATCTTAACTATTTGCTGCAGCCTACTATACTAGTATAGTTTTAATGATTTTGGTTAATCAAATTGTGAATAAATGCAATTTTGTATATTTTGAGCTTTTGAGTACCGGTAATCTTGCTTATTAGAATTTGATCGTCACTTAAGCTTAACTGTAGTTTATCTCATTTAATTAATGTGAATAAATATTTTGCTTTGATTTTGCATTTAAATATCATTTTAGTGTTTGAAATTGTTTGGCACACTAAAACCAAAATTCAACTTAGAGCCAGTTAAAGTTAATTTGTAAAGTTAAACGTATTGCATAACTCAGTTTAAATTGTAACTGAAGTTGGTGCAACTGAAACTAAGCGAAAGTTCTGGAACATTACGTCATACTAGTCAAGTTAGCTAATATGACGTAATGTTCCAGAACTTTCGCTTAGTGGAGCCCTGGCAAGCGTCAAAATAAGATAAAGTGAACGAATACTAAACAATTATCTATAATACAAACAGTTTTGCCAACAAATTGCAGCAAACAATTTATAATTTCACAATTAATTTCTTACGGTATCTAGAGTGACAACAATATCTCCTACTTGTATATACAACATGACATTATTGATTTCTTAGTTATTTGTTTAAGTTTCGGTTATAAATAAATGCAAAGCTTAAAAAATTAATGCAGCACTGTATACAGTTTGAAATTTTTATTACTTAATCACAGGCTTACTTTTGCTTTTGTCGCTGAGGGCAGTGTGTTTGTCGCTATGGTGACAGCGGTTGATGGGGCAAAAGCGAGTTGTTCTTGTGCAGCGATGTTTGTCGCAGCGCCCTGGTGATGGAAAGTGAAGATAAAAGAAAAGTTGTGAGAGATTTAGGAACCGGATAAAATTGTGTGCACTCAGTCGAAGGGAAGAAAAAAGGCGCACACCAGATACTGACGACTTAAAGCAGATCTCGTGGTTTAAAATAGAAAAAAAAATATATAAAATGTCAAATTATTGAAGACCAAATTGGCGAATAATGAATTAAAAAGAAGAAATGATGTGAAACATGTGTTTTTTTTTTTATTCTGCTTCATACATTATTAATCCCCAGACTACGAGTTGTAAAAAAAATCAATAGTTGAAAGTTTAAAAATACTTATAATAAAGCGGATTTTTGAATAAAATTTGAAAAATTTAATGAATTTTAGGCTTTCGTTGATTTTTCCGATAATTTAATTTAAAGTTTTTACTTGTTAAGCTAGAATTTCACACTGTATTTGGATAGTCAGCAAGCAAACTTCTCAAGAAGTGTAATTGAGGTAGTAATTGCTGTCAACAAGCAATTTTTTTCTTCACAAAATCACTGCTGTCTGGAATTCCTAATGAATGAGTCTGGGGACAAGATTTATTGGTGTTAAAGCTTCCTAAACATTTTAGATTAAATTAGATTCAGTGATTTCGGTGTAGGAAAAAAAAACAAAAAAAACTATAAGAATTGATATCAACAACTATTTTCTTCGAGACATTTACTAGAGTGTAAAAAAAAATTTAAAACTTATTTTAACTAAACGCGTTTAGTTATCTAAAGTTGTGATTTGTTGATGTTACCTCTGAGTTTCTGTAACTGTAGTTTTGTCCATAAAAGGCGAAGTTTGTCTGCATATTTATTGTCTTGTTCTGTTACATTTACTGAGATAGAAAATATTGATGTTGTGTATCAAGATTTGTGGTAAAGTTTGTGTTTTTGTCGAATTTTTGGGTTGATTTAAGACTTGAGATGAGTTTATTGTCATGCGACACATCTCATATGACCAAAGTAACCATTGGTGACCTTAAACATAATTTTTCCTCCTTTTATAGTTGTTATTGTTGTTTCCAAGTTGAAAATAAACACTTTTGATTAAAAAGAATCTAAATTTAAATTCAATTCTAAAACTATCCAACAGTGACATGTGGTTAATACCAATTGTCAGTAATCAGATAATTAACAGAACCCGTGCACCGACGTTAACTTAATGACGTTCGAATAAATTAAGAGTCACAGTTACAATCCCCACCAATTAATCACTTTCCAAGTAGTTACCTCCGACATGAAATTAAAGTGAGACTCCGAGGTTTCTTCGCAGTCATCTTGAAAAATAATTAATATTTAGATCACGACGCGACCTCAATAATTTATGTGTAAATGAAAACTAATTAATTTACAACATGGAAAAACGTGACACGACCTATTGAAAACTGAAGCAAACTGCTATTAAAATGAAAAGTGCTTTGAGAAAAAGAATTTTTGTGCTTTCCTTTTCCAAAATTGCATCACTCTCTTTCAGTCCAAAACTGCAATAATGACAGCCAAAGCGTGCAAAGTCATTCATCAGTTCTGAAAAGAAGTAAATGAATGGATCTTTGAATGCAAATGGTATTTTTCGATATTTTTTCTTCACGTAACAATTAATCTTTGTAAAAATATAAAAAATTTTATTAAATTTTTTAAAATCTGATCAATGATTTAGAAGTTCACCTTTAAATCACTATTTATAATTTGATTTGCCATATATTGTCAACTAGAGTGACTATAAATACAGTTTTGAATTTTGATATTACATATATAGCAAAGCACATGTAACATAAATGTAATATAATAAACTTAAGTTTAATGTGAAAAAGTTATTAAAATACATTTTATAAACGATAATTTAACTTTTTTATTTTTTTATTTTAAATTGTAATGAGAGTTGTGCACTTTTCATATAATTATATAAAAATAAATATGTTTTCTGTTCTATTAGTCTACAGTATTTGTTACTAAGTGTAGTCACAACAACAATAAGCATTAAAATGATTCAAAAATATCAACTTTTTCTCTTTTTTTTTTTTATAAAACTAAAACTTAATAAAAAAAAAAACTAATGCCCAGAAGGAAATTTTATTGACAAACTCAATTTTTTTTATTTATCCAGATATATTTTTCATTTCTTCCAGTCAATAGAAAAAGCTATATTTGGCCAAGCAGCAATTTAAAAAAAAATAAAGCAAACAAACTTTTCCTTAGCTACAGTTTTGACAAGGTCATTTTTCAAAACTGTAGTTAAATGGGTTAGAAGTTTTTTTGCCAAATTGAGTAATAAAATTTTATGTAAAATGCAATAACTACCATGCAGGTCATTGCAAACTTTCGTTTCCCAGAAGGAAAATTAGTAATCGATAAAATTGCTTCTGCACTGGACACAGCATTATTATTAACCCCAAGCAACAAGTGACAACATCTGGTTAAAAATTTAAATAGCGTTTCTTGCTGAATGTGATTGTGAATAAATAGTTTACGCCGTAAGTGGTCTGATGCAGCGGAAGAAGATGATTAATATTGACACCGCATGAAAAATTCCAAGTCATCCATTCTCAAAAAATTGTTTTGTCTTTCTTGAAAAAATTGAAATTTATATTCAAAACTGAAGCTTGTAACATTTGTCACATACAATAGGTCAATAATCGAAGAGTTAAAATAATTTTTTTTTTTTTAGATAAAACGCACCTGTCGAGAAATTGATAACGGAAATAAATTTTCATGTTCTTGAATCAAATGATTGATCCAGTATTAGAGTAAATCTTGAATCGTTCAAAGTTAAACAACTTGAATTCATCGACCACCAAATCCCCACATTCGTCGTTTGTGTCCAAACAGTTTAAATAAAACCTTTCCGGTGACAATCGCTTTACATTTTTGACAGAATTTATGGCTTAAACTTTAAGCTATAAATTCTCAATACTATTTTATGCTGTAAATCTTTTTTTACCTGTGGGTATTTAATAAGAATTGTAGTCTTAGTAGCGTAATTTTTCAGTTGATTTGTTGATTTAAATCTTGCCCCAACACTTGCAATACCGGTAACAGCTTCTGTTAAAAGCTGTGTTCATAATTATGAATTACTATAATTAAATTAAAAACTGCTTGCAAACTCCTTTATGAAGTAACTTTTTCTATATTTTTATATTATTGGGAATGTTTTCTTTTTTTTCCGACAAAAAAATACGGTATATACAGAATAAGAGTTTTAAAAAATAATGCAATGTGGTAAATATTGAAATCCAATTTCATTGAAGTCAAGCAGCAAAGCCAGCAATGCCTTGTGCGGTTGCTTCCGGCCCGCTCGACTCGAGCACACAGCCCTGAGCTCTGAAAACAACAAACGCATGTAATCTATAGATTTAGATCCAACCTTTTTCTACTTGTACATTACTGTCTTCTAGATTTATTTCAATTGTTTTATCTCTTGTTTTGTAACATGTTGTGTATGACCATAGTAGCTGCTAACGATCTTATGTTTATTTTATTATTATTATTATTATTATTATATTATTTGACTTCATCATCTTTAACTGCAACTTTCTTCCCTTCTTTTGACAACTTTTTTTATTTACTTACTGAATTGACATCGAGGTCCGTAATATCCATGCGCACAAGCGCATACTGAGTTGAAACACATTCCTCCATTAAGACATCCCTCCAGACAAGCACCTGCAAAAAGAAAATTAACGTCAACGTATGAAACCCATTACTTTTCACTGACACCTGGTGACGCCATCAGACTGCGCATCATTTTTAATAAAGTTTTTATTAAACAAATGCGTTTCACTCAACACGATGCAAAAAAAAAATATTAAAAAATAAAGTTTCGCTGTCTTTTATAATTTAAAATTTTAGATAATAATTGCAAATATTACCACCAGATGTGTATCTTTTCTTGGAATTTGAGTTTATCTACTCTTTATCAAAGCTGTGCCATTATGAAACCACATCAAACAAGGTTTTGGTAAATGATTGGATCGTATGCAGAGCACTAATGACCTTATCTACGATCCATAAAAAGTTGTGGTGGATAACCGAACTACATCAAACACAGTTTCCTTATTCGTTAAACCGCAGAAAGGTATATTGATGGTTCATATTTAGTAAATGATGATATAATTATTCTGAAACCGGATTTAATTTGTGGTAACATTTCCTGCTTTATTTCTTTAAATTACTAGTTATGATAATCGATACCTACTTTAATAGAAAAACTTAATGGTTTAATTCAGCAATGACATTGTTTTCATTACGTTGGAAAACACACAAAAAGGGAATGTAGTGTTCATATGATTGCCAATACAAACCTATTTGAAAAAAATAACCAAAGTGAAATTTGTTGCATTTTACGATCAAAAACGACTACAAATTTTTGTATTTCTCTTTCATTCCTTGTAAATTTATCCCCTAAACTCAAAATTCGTAATTGATCTCATTATTTAAGCATTACTTTTAAAATTCGTAACCAATAAGTTCAAACTCGAATTTCAAATACAATAGATAGATAGGATTCTCAAATATGTCCTGCGCTTGCATCTGTTAACATTTTGCCCTTGTTCCTTTTCGCGTTTGCTATGTGTAGCGCCAGAGATAAAAAACAGTTAATTTCTGTTGCACCTAAGCAAGTGTCCAAAAAAAGGTTTTTGCGCTAATTCCTATCCTGCTGAAATTTGGCGCATCTGGATTTTACAGATTTTCCATGCCCCAATATGAGTCACACATAATTGGAAGAGTGCTAAAGGGTGCTAAGCAATGAGTACCGTATAAATTATACGCAACTTCTCTGCTACGCGCACCTACGACTCCTTTTGTTCTGCATGCTTAGCGCTATGCTTAAATGTCCTCACGTCTGAAGGTGACAAAACTGTCTCACGTCCGCTAAAACTCACTACGGTACATACTATTCCAACAATTTGAGCAAAAGAATAAAAACAAAAAAAAAAAAAAGTAAAATGTTACTTGTTTGCTAGTTGAGTAACACTTTACTTTTTTTTTTATTCTTTAAGTTTATTCAGTCCAACTTTTCCTAATAGATGAGATATAAAATATGTTGTAAAAAAAATAATCACGACAACTCAGAAATACATGTGCTAAAACAAGTTTGGAGCATGCGCAGTAGGTAGTACACTAACTCTAACTACTCTTTAGCGCCTTAGCTCTTTCTGATTTCCCTTACAATTTAAAATGTACATTTTTCTTCAAAAACAACCATAACAATAAAAACAAACAATTTCATTTCGTAGCAATTTTTTGTAAACGAAAATTATGCAAACCGTCAATTACTTTAAATGTTTTATTTTCCTTACTTACAACATAAATAAAATTATATCAATGACAGTGTCACAATTACTATAATGATATTCCACTCCAACATCATTTTACTCCACGACCTCACCTACTTAAGACTTAAATTAAAATCGATTCTTCATTCTTTTTCCAGCCTACAAGAAATAAATGGCCCACTTTAAACAACAGTTCAGTTCATTAACAATAAACTTCTTCTTACCACACAACAAAAACGATGTAATGACTTGTTTCCATTACCGAAATGAAAAAGCGGTAAAAAAAAAATAAAAAATACCGTACCGTACACAAAACAAAACAAAGCCAATAGAAATCGAACCAAAATGAAGAGAATCGACGATTCCAACTTTAAAATTATTGTTTGCAGCACGTGGCACGCGACACCAGATGGCGCGGATTCTTTGCAGCGCCATCTGTTGCTTTAATTTACATTTTTTTAATCAATTTTTATTAAGCTTTTCTCTAGCTGTAAATGACTGCAGTAAATAACTTTTATGTACAGTGTAAAAAAGTATTTGAAAAATCACTAAAAAAAACATTTTATGTAAATTCTACCCAATAGATGGCGCTATTTTTTCATAATGGTATTATAATTACAAACATCTGACAAAAGTTTGGCATTTTTTCCTGTAATTATAGTACATTAGATTACACGATGTTAAAATGTAATTGTTTATAGTTTAGTTTTAGATGTGGAGTTCGGCTTTAAGATGGTAATGTCCATCTGTGCTCGAAACGGTCATTCGCGTTTCGTCCTTTGCTATCGTGGCTCATTAGACACTCTCGCAACGTTGGACGCAGTTTTAGTCAACAATGGCATCTCATCTAAATCGACGCGAACCTCTTTATAACAAAATGAAACAATAACCTCTTGACCTTGGATGCAACAAAACAGAAAAATGAAGCAACAATTACAAAGAAAAAGACAAAATGAAACAATAGTGATCAAATTTCCAATAAAATAAGAAAGAAAACAATGAAAATGATGTATGAAAAGGTTTTTGTGTCGAAGAAGAAGTAAAAAGAGTGTTTTGTGATGTGATTGTGTTGAAAACAAGTTGCAAATTGCAGTGTAATTGGTCAAATTAACACTTGTATAACGATGCCATTAAAATGTAAATAATTTACTCTTTTTCCACCCACAGGTGCGTGCAAATGTTGTTTATTAAGAGCTGTAGTTGCCAGTTCCACTAATTAACCCTTGGTAAAGAAACTCAACGCAAATGTAAATACATAAAAGTTGCGAGTTGGGACGTAGAGGAGATTAAATAATGATTTAGGTCATTGCACTTCAATTGTCTCTTGCTTTTATTCCTATGTAAATTACAGTTTAGTGCAATATAAATATAATTTGATAAATATTTCACTATTTATTTTATGTTGGTTTAAAGATTTAAATACTTGTAGTTCAAATTTCAGCCACCAGCTTTGTAGTTGTCATCAAAAACTGAACATCATCTTTGTCATGTAAGTTTAGTCATCACCATCAGGTTCGAAAGCTACAATTGCCAATTTATAATCTTAAGGCGGCTGGATAGCCTTGAATTTATGCTACTTTTTACCGATAGTGGCGTGGCAATCTAATGCATAAATTAGTTAGGAAAAGTTTCCAATTTTTCACAGTAATTACTAAACTAATTTTCAAAATTTGTTTAAAGTGTAGTTTTTAGCTAGCTTCAAGCATGGCCAAATTAAAAAAAAAAAAAGAAAAAGAAAAAAAAAACACGATTTAAAATGTTCAATGTGATGATTTAGTTGATTAAAGTTAAACAAAAAGCTTTTAATTATTAAAATTTAAATGATTTGAGCAAACGCAACCAAAAATAAAATGATTTTAATTAATCCATCATTTGTAACATTTCAACAAAGAAACTGACTTTTGTTATGTTTAAGCAATTAAACTTTTCTTATTTAAAATAACATGCAAATTTATGAGTTCTGACACCATTTAACAACCAAATGACATCATGTACGATTCTACATCCAACACACTAACTATAGGGTATCTTTAATACATTAATCTACACACAGAATCAGAAGTGTACGAGTATCTATACAGAAAACAGCTCCTATGGCAATAATTGAAATTGTACTCCTGTTTAAACATCTGACACCCACCTTTCAGACAGCTAAGATAACATCAGATCAACCTAGTTAATCTTTTTATTAACACATTTTGATATGGTACTACATAAAAATTACTTGATCATTCCTCACCCTTTTAGTACAATTTTTAAAATATTTTATATATTAAAAAAAAAAAAAAAAAAAAAAAAAAATTGCTAAGTTACAGAGTTACACCCAGGGCACTTGTCATACCTTAGATACGCCCCTGTTCGGAATGAATTGAAACTAATCACCAAGAGTTAATTAAAATGCCCCACACGATAAAATAGTAAAAAATCAAAATGTTGGTGTTAAACACGTGTCCATCGTTGTAACGAGGTTAAAGCAAGAGGGAGGCGCGTTTGCGCACTTAATGACTAGTAGAGGGAACAGCTGGCAGAGTGCGCCTGCAGATTGTTATTAAATCTCATGCTTCCCCCCACACCACCCCCAGATAGCAGCGCCACCCTACCCGGCATTCCTCAGCTGCAGTCTGTTATCAGTTGGATGACCCCGAGTGGAACCGAGAACGAGAAAAATCTCATCGAGTGATTTGTTGTAGCGAGGTAATAAATTTGTTGCAATTCAATTGCCGCTACACTCATCTCGGCAAACGGAAAGAAACAAGTGCTCTTTTTGAAGCCTCGCAGTTCCTACTCAATTTCCTGTTCGAGGGCGCTGTTTATTTGTTTGCTCTGACTATCGATTTTCCTGGGGGTTAAGTAAACTTGATCCGTCTTCGTCACTGATCCGGTTTTTGCGTTTCTTAAAAGCAAGGTGAAATTTCGATACGGTACGAAGATTTGCATTGGGATGAGTGCAAAAGGTGGCAAAAGGAAAGGGATCGAAATAATGTAAAGTTGACTTAGCAATAACTTTTCACAAAGACTCTGCTAACTAATAACTGGGTGACCAAATTCAATTTATAAGTAAATTCTCAACAAATATTTGTAGCTACGTACTATTTACAGATAACTTATTGCATTCTTTGTTTGAACTGGTTTAATGTTTGATGTGGAATACAACGTCAATGTGGTCATTTCCAGTATGGTACTAAAATGTTATTTTGAGTTGTTGGCTGTTCTTTATACATTTGCGACCGCTATCTATCAAATTCAATGATATAGTTGAACACGTGGAGTCCAAATCTGGCCGTAGTTTTTATTGTAAAAAAAAGATCTAAAGTTTACGAAAACTGTGTTTCAAGCTTCAAGTCCCATTAACAAAAGTTAACTTAAAAAAACCCACAAATCACCATTTTGATTGTACACCTTTCTTTCTGATTTTTGATCACTTGTAATGTAAAGAGAATCCAAGAAATTTTTCAATATTTCTTGAAAGTAGCTACTGCATATTAAAATTGTATTTACCACTTTTTTTAAAAGTTACAAGCACTTATATTTTGCTGTTCTTTGGCCACTCATATTAAGTTTACATTAAGCTTCACAGCACTTGAAACAACCCTTAAAGCAAACTTCAACTGTACTGTATGTGCTTCTCTTACTTGTTAGTGTTGAATGAGAGCACCTTCAATAATATTTTTACAGCAAAGTATTAATTGCTTAGTTAATTTTTAACTATTTAATTTTTAACCATTTAACTTTTAAATATTTAGTTAAAATCTTGAATTAACTTCCACTTTAACTGACATTTAAATCAAATGAATATATAAATATGAACACAAAGCCATCTCAACACGATTTGGCCAAAATGAGATTGATAACAAACGACTAGTGCTTCGCGTAACATTTCATTCCCGCTTTTCAACACGCGTGTAAATTTAAATTGCCTCGCTCACATTGTCCACACAACACAAAATTCTCACTCCCTCAGCTTGCCAAGCATTACTCGACTTATGGCCGTTCCATTAAGGCCTCTTGGCCTTTCTTGCACAGCAAGAAAAAGTCTCAACTACAAAAGGGTTGGTAGGAAACGAAGGCTGTTCTTGACATGATGAAAGCGATCCTTTTCACGTAACGTCTAAAGCCGAATGAAAATACAGCGAGGGATTTTGTTGTTTTTTAACCGCTTAATTAAGCACAAAATAAAAATTTTCCCGTACTCAATTTAGTTTACATTATTTCTGTAATTTACAGTGTTCAAATTGAGCCTCTGTATTTAATTTAGTTCTAGTGTTGGCATCCAGAAGATGTTTGATGTATTTCATACTGTATAACTACAGTAACAGTCATTCAAAATTACCTATATGTTTTACAAACGTCAAGATGTAATTTACGTCTGCTATAAAAACATATTGAAATAAAGGTTTAGGTTTTGCAAA
>JAQFZP010002532.1:0-13307 GCA_034695745.1 Geophilus truncorum | reverse complement strand
GGAAATGACACGAAAAACGCTTCTTTTATCACACACAGATAATAAAATTAAGTGAGATAAAGTAAGCTAAATATACAACTAAATATACAGTATACATTTATAAAAATTCTCTCATAACCGGCCATTATCGGCCAATTACTGAATGGCCGGATATAAGAGAGTCACTCTTGTAACCGGCCACTCCTATATCCGGCCACTTTTGCCGAACCCCGCCTATGTCCGGATATAAGAGAGTTGACTGTATATACTTGGAAGAATAGGAGCATCCTTCTGGAACGCCTAGAGTCTTCAACAGGCAGTACTACATATTGTTGGTTGTCGTGCATTGTCACCTGATGGTGGTGTTGTTGTTGCAAATGTCTGTTGTCCATTGCAAATGGCAGTGAATCTCCCGTCTTAGGACAGGTTATATGTATATTGTGCAACTATAAGCTGCATCTTGCAGGGAATGGAAAACGTTCTGTTAGGAATCTAATTTTGCATAAGTTGTCAATCAAATATTTTAGACAGTGTTGACTTTATAAATCTAATATTTACTCTGACATCTGATTTGAAGCCAATTTTAGAGTATTTAGACATTTGAATTTACATTGTAAGTGTGAATCTACCTATGTGACACAGTTGTAGCTGCTGTTACAGATAAGACCAACATAAAACAAACATAAACTTTGCTTTACACTTTTTATGGAACCTAAAATTATGTCAAGTCAATTTGAATAAAAAATTAGTAATACATTTTTAGATTTATCACATTAGTGAAATTATGAGTTGCATTCAAAAATAGAGTTTTGTCCTAAAAGAAATAAATGTGACGTCACATTTTTAACACATAACACACCGTACGATATTAAGTACAGCAATTCTACCACACTCTACATTTTGACAAGAGATATTATTTTCTTTTATGTTTTTTCCCCCACAATGCACCTCGTCATCACTTTGTTTTTCGGAATTATTGATTCGCTGGGAGTCTCTCATTTAACGCACTCCCAACGGTTAAACATGGAGTTAAAAGCACCTTTCATGCTGAAACCTTAAAAAATCAAGTCAAACATTTTGGAATTATTTGATTTCTTTTTAAAGAAAAAAAAATTCTTTTTTTGGATATTTAAAGTTAAAAAATTTTTCTGGCATTTGTTCAGCTGATGTTGAGCTGAGCAGGTCTAATAAAATATTATCTTATCAGTGACTCAGGATTCTTATCATTGGTTGAAATTTAAACAGTGCTTATGAAGAAACCCTTCTTTTTTCATCATTTTCCTCTCTGGTGTACAGAAAGAGCAGGAAAAGTATACATTGTGTGCTAGGTCAAATCTGGATTTGCACCGAGTGCCTACACCAAAATTGCTTTTTCCAAAATAAATGGATTTTTTCCCCCTTTTTTTTCTTCTTATTTTATTCCATCACTAATATTTTTCCCTTTCCTTACTCATCCATACCTTGAAATTTGTACTATGGAGTTTCTCGGATGTAGTTTATGTGATATCGATGGGTTTTTTTAAGCGAAAGTTGTGGAAATGTTAAATTGAATTTGGGATGAATATACACTTAGAAATAAAGGTGTAAATTTATATTAAAAATTAACTCAGGACTGTAAATTTACACTAGGTGGGTTAGTTTATTATTTACACACGTGTGTAAAATCAAGTTCAGATAAGTGGCCTTGTGTAAATTTATCATTTTTCTTGATCTAAGTCGAAAGAAATGTCCGCCAAAAGTATGTAAATATCGTTTTAAAGTGAAAAGTATTTGAAATGTGTAAAATTAGAGGGATAAGTATATAAAAGGTGTAAATTTTATGTGAAATGTACCGTATCTAAAAAGTGGAAATTTAGATCCACAATGGTTTATGTGTGTGTAAATTTATTGTTTTAAGGTGTAATTTATTATACAAACTACCAAATGAGTGTACTTGTATTTGACTATTTTACACTTTTATTTCTTTGTTTGTGTTCAGTGAATAAGGATGTAAGAAATGAAATAATATCTAGTTGAGTCAATTCTCTAAATTCTAATGCTCAATGATATTTCATTCAGTGATGGGAGCAAAGGTATAAAGCAAAAATAACAGATGCATAAGAAAATGTAGGTGTAATTGATGACAATAATGTAATTGGGTGTAAGTTGAGTATTGATGTTCAGTTTGTTACACCACACACTTTACTCAAAAAACACTAGGAGGGTTCGTTTATTATTTGAAAATGTGTAAAATCTAGTGCCAATAAGTAGTTTTGTGTAAATTTCTCATTTTTCTCGATCTAACTTAAAAAAAATGGTTACCAAAAGTGTGTAAATCTCATTTTAAACCAGGTTAAACCATTTTTACACTTGTGTAACTCGATATTTACACAATTTTGAGCACCACATTTTTTCAAGTTAGATCGAGAAAATTGGTCATTTTACACAACACAGCTGTTTTGCACGAGATATTACATGTGTGTAAATAATAAACTAACCCGCCACCTACTGTAAAAATTTGCATCAAATGTAATAAAAAATGGTGAAATTACATTTGTGTGTATTTCTTACTTCTTTTATACAGATTGCTCCCCATTATTTTCAAACTGAAATCTGTTATTAATTCACAAAAAATAAACATAAGATTAAAGCAAAGCAACATAATCCCTACATTACAGCAGCATACCTTTAATCTCAATCCACCTTATTTATCAACCCCTGCATCACCTTCTTGAAAAAACAATTTTTTCCCCACTGCTCAAATTATAATTTCAAATCAGTGACATTTTAACAAGAAGATTAAAAGCGATCCTAATAACAATCCTTGTCATTGCAGATTTGCCTCGCCAAGGATACGATGCAGTCGCCCTGGAGACGGCGTTTATCTCTGATTCGGAAGCAGTTGGGCGTGTCGTTTACAGTTTTGCCAGCAGAAAAGTGACCCCCACAATGCAGTTATGAATTTTCCCTCGCATGAAGACTGATCGTACGCGACTCGAATGGAGCTGAACACACCCAGCCTGCTCAGGGCTGCGGTGGCAACCAGTATTAACATGACTGATGATCGTGCCAAAATGAAGAATCGCTTTTCTACAGTTTATATTTATTCTGCTTCGGTGTAAAGTGTGTGCAATGCAAGTCGAGTATCGCAACATCAAACTCTCATAACCCATAAAAACAAAAAAAAATATTAAACTTAAATAATAATAACGACAAAAACGAAATAAATAAAAATATGGCGCAGGAGTTCAGCTGGTTTCCATCTTACGGCGACTACTCAAACTGCAACCGGACGATGAACTTCTCCAACTCTGCCACCGATTTCGTGAGCGCCTCGCCCTTCATGCTGAGCGAGGGCGACACGCGCCCCGACGACGGGGGCGCAGCGCCCTCGACGGCGACGGCCGGCCGGTGGCACGCCGGCTTACCTCCGTCCTACCGCGACTCCTGCCAGGTACGAGCCCAGTCCATGGCTTTGGCTTTGGCTAATCACAAGTACACCGACTGCTCCATGGGCTGGGACGCGGCTATGTTAAGCCACCAGTCGATGGAGTCGCGCTACCTGAGCTACTCCGTCAGCTGCAACGCGCAGTCGGCACTACCTACGCCTCGGCCCAACCTCATAGGGCATGGGGTGGAATGCAACTCGGGGCTACCGCACCCTGGGCTAAAAAGCCCTTACATGAACCCTGGCATGGCCTGCAACAACACTTCGGTGCCCTTCTCCCCCATGAAGTCTTCGGGGTACAGTGGGGTGGGCACGAGCCCCGGGGCTATGAGCCTAGGGCGCCCGGAGTACCTGGGGCACACGGTAAACTGTGCCAACCGAATGTCGCACCAGGCGTCCAACATGCGCTACTCCAACATGGGGCCCTGCGGCAACCAGTGCACCACCTCGGGGTACCTCGGGGGCATGAGCAACTGCAGCGCTCCCATGGGGATTTCGGACGGGGGCGCTGGGGGCAGCGGGAGCGAGCAGAAGTCGAATCTCCTGACGCCCTCTTCGGGGAAAGGCAGCGCCACCAACGTCAATTTGATGTGCCCTGCCAACGGCAACGCGCAGCTGGGCGGTGCGCGCGTGGATTTGTTGTCAGCTGTAACTTCTGGTGCAGTTTCGACAAGCAGCGGGGCGGTTGTCAACAGTGTTCGGCCGGTGCAAACCTCGTGCTCGGATTCAGTGTGCAGTGTGTCGGCGGTCACTCAGGTGAACAGTTCGCTGAGCAGTGGAGGAGGAGATGCGAAGAACCAGCAGCAGGAGCAGGTGGCGGTGCCCACGTCGACGAGCTGCAACTTGTCGATAGATGTGCTTAAAGTGAATGGACTGCAGATAGCGACGAGGGCGAGGGGCAAAGTGAAGGAGCCGGTGATGCCGACGCTCCATCCGGAGACGGCTGCCATCAAAAAAGAAGTGCCAATTACAAGTGTTAAGATTAAGCAGGAGAGTGATGAGGCGTCTAATTCTGATTCAGGTATGTGGTTTAAGATATATTGTAAGTCAAACTGTAAAATAGGGATAAAAGAGTTAAATACGTTCATTTGTAACTTTGGTGTCAAAAATGGTTTGTTATGGGCTTATGGCTGTAAGTTTTTGTGCATAGTATTGATTTTTATTTAAGGTCTTGCAAAAAAGTAAAATGTAACATGCACTACGTATAATTTAATTGCGTTTTGAGTTTGCGTTTTGATACGTGTCACATCTTGTGATGTTAGAAACTACTACAATGCATACATTGCGCACAACTAGTATACCGTAAATCTATTTAAACGTGATTAATTATGTTTTTACAATTTAATGCATTATTTGATAGTTATCAGTTGTCAAAACACAAACGTAACTTACAAAGCGAAAATGGTTCTTAAAATGGCACAAAATTGCAAAAATATTTTGTAATCGAAGTCTATCTGCAATTAACTTAGATCGACGAAAAATGGAGACTTTGTCAGTTCATCAACAACAACAACAACAATAATGCGCTTGTGCAATTTATGCACACAGTGCGTACGAATAGAACTTACAGTATTTTGAGTTTATACAGTAGTTTATATGTCGTTGTATGCACGTATAACTTAATTTATCATTTTAGGTTTACGAAATAATACGTTTGGTTTTGCAAGATCTATATCACATATACATTAGGGAAATCAGAGAGTGGTAAAATGCGCTACGTAAGGCGTACCGTATATAATCATTTCTTTATGCAGGCTAAAGCGGCAATTCTTTGTGCTCGATGTTAAGCAGCGTACGTAAACTTTTGCTCATGCTACGGTGCAGAAGTGGTCATACACGTGCACGTAAGCATTTAGCAATTATAGGAGAACGAACAACTGATTTTCTACTCTTTCACAGCATGGCTGCTTAAATGGTCGCTCAGAAACACCTGTGTGTAAATAATCTTGGGGCATGCGCAGTAGGTCATTAGCGCTTAAGCACTTAAGCATGCTTTAGTACCTTGGCTCTTTTCTGATTTCCCTACTAAGTACTAAAGAGTGTAAATGTACATTTTTGTAGCATAAATTTACACCTATAACATTACTTTCATGTGTTAAGTCTATTCTAGTGTTATGCAATTTTACATTTTTTAAATGATAAATGATGTTCCACAAACGCAGTTTAAACTTACACATTTAGTTCTGTGCATGCTGAATGATGGGTTATGGACTATTTGTCTAACAAGGGAAGCACATGGTCTTTCTGGAAACAAAACAATTTCATATTTACACATTAGACTCTTCAAACACATTTAAAAGGTTTCTTAAATGGTTAGCTTCCAACTCTGTTCTGGTTTAGAGTAAAATATTTTTAAAGTTTGCATTATTTTTTGCATTTTTAACACCATTTTATGCAAATTCAGTGTGCAATTGGGTCTGCTGCTTAATACATGCAGCAAACTATTTTGAAAATTTGTGATGTCACTGGCATGTGACAACAAAATGGCCATTTCCAAAGCTTAACTTAGGTTTTATTTCACTAGGTGGTTTTATTTATTATTTGCACAAGTGTAAAATCCTATGAAAAAAACTTGTCATGTGTAAAATAACCATTTTTCTCGACTAGACTAGTTTTAATGTTATTTACGCAAGTGCAAATAATAAACGAACCCACCTAGTGATTATGTTGGGTAACTATTATTTTAATTTTCAAATTGTGTTGGCTAATTCTGGAAATTATTACTACTGAAGTCCTTGAATTCATAAAGAATGCATTTAAGAATTTCATAAATCAGTATGTTAAGAAAGATAAGATTTTACAAACAACAATCTATGTTTATATTTTCTAGAATAGTTCATTTATTTTATCGTAATAACTTTATTTGTATGATTTGAACGTGAAAATAGTTTTAAAAACGATTAATGACATTATTATTAATATTATTGTTATTATTATTATTGATTTTAATTTTTATTATTTAAGTACATAATTGTAAGATGTTTACAAAAACGTTTACGGTCTCTTGCACTCAAAAGAAAGTTTGCCCAATAATCAATTTAAATTAAATGCCAAGGATCATGGAGAAAATATCTAGCAATGTCCCGCAGTTAAAAATAAAATGCAAACAGTTGTAAAACACTAATGTTTTTATTCTTATCCAATATAAGTTACATTAGTGTGGCAAAGAAAAAGTGTAAACTTAAAAGTTAATGGGATGTTGAGCTTTCTCAAAATGTTTTGTACTTTTTGACCTTCAATTTAAAGTTTTGAATTATGTTGAAACTTATTCTGGTCAAGCGGCGCTACATATGAACTTATTCCAACAAATTCATGTAACAATTATGTAATGTCTGTCTCAATTACTAAATTGAAAAAATCAATTGTCTAGATAATGTGGAGGGTCAATGTCTGAAGAGAAGCTGATCACACTTTGTAGCTTTCCATATTTCATTTTATTATTTTTTTATTTTTATTACTGTAATGACATTCAGCCAGAAGTGTCAGTTACATATTTTGCCACAGGGAGGCATGACAATTGAAGAGGCAAAAAATCTACCAACACCAAAAACTCCTGATCAGGGCTGTATTAACCTACGGCCAGGCCCTTAGGCTTTGAGGTATACTTTGGGGCCCCTTCAGCACTTCAATCTTAAACTCCATTACAGTGCCTTAGCAAAAAACAATTGACGGTCTCCTAGTCCCTGTGGGTTCCTAGGCTTCAGCCTACTTAGCCTAATGGATAATATTGCTCTGCACCTGATTTATATTTTATCTATAATGTGTGCAAATTCTGTAAATTTGAGTTTTATTTATAACACCAGACTTGATATGAGCATTTGAACTCTTTTATACGTATTTTATGCAAAAAACATGTTTTTGACATCAACTAATTTAACCTTTCTTTAATCATTGGTAAAAAGCACTTAGAAATAAATATAAATAAGCTAAAATAATAAGCAAACTCAGTAAACAAAATAGTAAAATTTATATTAAAAAATAATGATTTATTCAATACTTTCATAACCACTTTTGCATTTACAGTGCACTCCAACTTTAATGTTTACATTACAGAAATTCATATTCTTCTAGATACATTTGGCCCAGAGTTTTAAAGAAAATAATATTCCATTTAATGTACACAAAAGGAAATTTATGCATGTTTACCATACATAAATCTCTAGATTTAAAATTGAAAAAACTCATTTTGTCTATTGTAACAAGAAAAAAATTCTTTCTTCACAACAGATGACGACACATTCCAATGCGGTCGGTGCAAAGCCGTGTTCGTCCGTCTCAACGATTTCCACGAGCACAAAAAGACGAAATGCCAGAAGAAGAAGCGGCGGAAATCGTCGACTAAAGACCAGCCTCCGGTGCTGCAAAAAAACAGCCAAAGTGATAGTGAATCCAAGTTTGTGATCAACAACTCGTGGAGTGGTGATACGTCCACGTCGTCTCAGAAGCAGACGAAGCTGCTCGACACCTCCGGCAAAAAGTCGTTCTCAAAGCAGAGCGACGCCCCTGTGGATACGAGTCACCGTTCGAGCATGCCGACAGCATCTCACCCATTGAATAATCTAAGTGCAGCTTCGTGCCCGAAAAGCAATAGCAGCACGCAGTTGACCCTGGTGAACACCCTGAGTCCCATGTCCAACAAACTGTGCCCCAGCCTCGGCTCCAAGACCGGCATCCCCAGCACGAATCCCAGCCCTGTGCCCACGCTTGTGAACAGCAGCCCCTTGTCTTCGATAACGAGCGCGAGCCCGATAACCACAGTGCCTCCCATGCCGAACCCCAGCCCCATGTCCAACCTGCCCATTGCCAGTCCCATGTCTAACTTGACCAACACAAGCCCACCATCAGCTTTGCCCAACCCCAGTCCCATGTCCAGCAACCACAACAGCGGGGTGAGCAATTCGAGCCCGATGGCACCGAGCCTGTGCTCCAACAACAACAACTACCCAAGCAACCCACCATCCACTCTGAGCAACCACCAGAGTCCACTTCCTGTCACCCAGCCTGCATCACTGGTCAACAACATGTCCAGTGTGTCCACCAATTTGAGCCCTATATCCAACAGCCAAGGATCTTTGTCTAGCATTCAGAGTCCTCTGTCCAACAACTCATTGCCCAATAACCCTAGTCCCATGCAGCAATTGGTGCATAGTCAAGGTATGAGCAACAAACAGAATTCCAGTAGCTCTGCTAACAACAATAGTAATAATTCACTCAACAACAGTAACTGCTCAATGGGCAGTGGTGAGCGGGGGAATAACATGCATGGAAAGCAGCAAGCGGCCAGCGTACTTTCGCCGTCACCAAATTGCCAAGTGCATAATAACAGGAACAGCATGTTGATGGCGAATGTGTGCCATCAGCAGGTCTGGAATAGGACTTCAACTTCAACAGTGAACACTTCAGGATTATCAAGGGTGCTTGCATCTTCAAATAGCCAAAAACATTCAGTGAACAGCAATCAAGCTAATGTCAATAGAGGCTGTGGACATCATGCTGGGAATAGATTATTATTGCCAAATCCCAATAATAACAGAGGTAATGTATATGTTGGATGCTGTTTTTTGTTGTTTTTATTTTTGTTTCTGTTTCTGTTTCTGGATAATGTTGTTTTGTCATGCTACAGTAATTGTGTTCTTAAGATTTTGGCTAATGCAAATTGTCATAATATAAAAATCAGGCACGACAAAATGTGAAATTTACAAAAGATTAAAGACAGGCAAAAAAAAGTTAATAAAGGGCAAAATGACGTCATGTTTCTAACACAGCACGTTACATTCTTAACTCTCACTTTTTTGAATGCAACAGTTGCTTTCTATGATTTTTTCTGCTTTTTGCTCATTGTTCTCTTTAATGTAAAAAAAAAAAAACAAACAAACAAACAAAGGTTCTTGCATAAGTAAACCTGATGACATTTTACTCATATTTACTTAAATTATAATTTGTAAAGAAAAAAAAATCTTTTTGCAAACTCTGTAATATAGTACAGTTACTAGTTTATTACTAGTTTTGAGATTGGTTTAAAAGTATGACAAATTTTGAAGTTTTTTGAGTTGATGGCAACGACAAAGTCAAGGTCAGTGAGTCAATTTGTCCCAGTGATATCTCATGCAGTGGTAGATTATTTTGAAATTGAGGCATTAGTTGACACAGCTTTACTTTACAGACTGCAATATGTATGTATATTTATATATTTTTTTTAAAACATTTTCTTATTTAAGCGAAAAGTATAGTACCAGTATTTGCACCTTATTAGCAAAAAAATCTACCGGTATTTTATTTTTGACAAATTATAAGTTTACCAGAAAATAATTTTATGACATTAATTGCACTTTTAATACTGTATAATGAATCTTAAATTCATTAGAGGTATGATTTGCAATAATTATCTTTATTATTAAAAATCCAAGAGTTACTGAAATCCCAAGTTATTTAAATCATTTACATACTTTCATTATTGTCATTAATTTTATTTGGAAAAGAAATTTGCAATAAAACACTGACTTATTCAAAATCTCCAGTTCTCAAAGTCAGAAAAGAGTTTCAAGTGAAGGAAGCACTCCATCATGAATGCCCCTACTGTTTAAATGCCACCAGCTGCTACCACAACATGACACAGGAATTTAAAAGTAGTTTATTTAAGTACCATGGGACTAGTAGCAAGTGGCAGGTCTAAATATGATGTACCATAAACACAGATAGAGCTAGAGATTGGCTAAGAGTGAATCTTTGAAGAATTGACTCACTTCACAGAATCAATAAAATAGCATAAAATTGATTTCTACTATATTTAAGATTCAAAAGCAAACCATTGTATTATTCTACTGTTGACAGTTAAATCAATGGTTTAAAAACAGAATAGATGAGTGTTTTAATGTCACCAACAGAAACTTGAGTTTGACTGTATTCAAGACATGAAATTTAATGATTTTATTTCTCATCTTAAGGAGCAAACAAAAATGTGTCAACAAATTCATCAAGACAATCATCAACCACAAGCCCCAGTGCAAGCATGGGACCTCCAGCTGCATCATCTTACAATGAATCACCAGATGCAATGATAGTACAACCAATGGATCTAGGCAGTCCAAATGAAGTTATGCCATCACAAGACATTATGGGTTCTGTAAATAATTCTTCAACTCACAATAATCAAGGTCCAGCACATACCAATTTTCTTAATGGTTTTGATTTTATAATTGTCATTTTGGTTTTGCAGATCAAGAAACAGATTCATTAATGGAATTCTACTTACCAATTGTTGAAGCCTTTGTAGGATTTGATGATGGCAGTGGACCAGTAGGAACTACAGGAGGTTCCACACCAAATATTTCTTTGCCAGGAGCAGTGTTTGAAGTACCAATTTTTTTTGCCTTCTTAAGCTTCAAGATAAAGCCTGATTATGAGGATATGTGGTTGAAGCACTTTAGTTTTTTCACTCACTAGAGGGAGATGGATATTCATTTTCTTTGTTTTATAACTATTCATTTTTTGAGAATTTACTTACACTGCAGTGCTTTAGCTAACTTTAGGCAAAGCCATCTAAACTTAACATGAGAATTCACGAGCAAAAAAATTTCAATAATTTATAACTTAAAAAGTAAAAGATAAAGCAAGATGAAGTTTTTATATAAATGAATTCTATCATTTTGAACAAAATTTACAGAATATATTTTATTGCGAATAAAATTTTTTTTAATTCATATATCATACTTTTCTATTTAAAAGCGCACCTTGAAATACACTCAGAAAAACATGGGGGGAAATTTCTATATATGTGTGGAAAAAGGATGATTTGGCATACTCTAAAGAAAGGGAAATTTCAAAAGTGCAGCATAGTGTGGTAAATTACAACACTATTAGGAAAAATTGTCACATGCAAAGGGAAAAAGTTCTTTTCCTTCTGCATATTTCTCTCTTGTTTTGTGAGCGTAGATGGTTGGCAAAATAAATACGAGCACTTCTTCCTCTAAATGGAAGATTACCCCTAATGTTTTTCAAACGTTCAGACGTAAAATGACATTAGTAAATACTAAAAATATTATGAATTACTAAAAAACAACAAAAATTAATTATTATATATAATTTTTTTTAATACCATACAGTAGATGACAAAAAATAAATTATGAAAATAATAAAGGCAATCCCGAAATAAAAGCGCTTCTGAAATTGATGCGCAGGGAAAACAACTCACAAAATTAATAAAAGCGTGTGTTTTTAATCCGAGAAATATGATATGTGATTTGTGTACATTTTACCACATTTTCTGGCTTTAAAGGGTTAATGGTTTACATATGACGTATTTTATAATTTTAATTGTTTTTATTTTTTTTTATAGAAAAGTCATCCAAACTTAGTGAATCATTTGCAAGCCCGTAAACAAGAACACGCTGCCGTGATGGCAGGCATGAAAGCCACCAATCACTTCAACACTGGACTTCATGCACCAATATCTCAGCATCCATCTCATCATCACCCTCCATTACCAATCCCTCCACAAACCGTTGGGCTCGGCGGTTGGGCGACCACCAACACTTCCAAGAGGAAGCAGTCTAAGCAGTCGGGAAAAGCCAAACGCACACGTCGCAGCTACAAGTGTGGCAAATGTCCGCCATGCCTGGTGCAAGAAGACTGCGGGAAATGCGACTATTGCTTAGTAAGAAAATATCCTCCCTAAAGGATAACACTAACAATAGAATAATCAATCGGTTTTCTTGCTGAGAAAAGTCTGTGGTCGATGTGCCTACAAGAAAATGTCAAATATTTACAATATGCAGCAAAGATATATTAAAAATATATGAGAAATATACCAAACTTGAAACACAACAGAAGTACCGTAGGAACATTTAAAGTATGTGTAGAATATATTTTGGAAATCATATATTCTATATATATGCTAAATATAATTCACTAGCATACATTTCTGGAGAAATATGCTCATAATTTGTTATTGATATATGAAATGTTCCAATTTTTTTTTATATATTTAACCCATGAACTTACATTTTCTGATATATATTATAAACATATTTGCCACATATTTCTTATGTATGATATTTTCGTAGGTGAACTTATTTGGTCATGAAACTAAATTGGTTAGGTGACGGTCTAAAAATGTTAATGCTGTTAGACTAATTGTCCTTTAGAGTTGATTTATATGGTTTTTGGCACACTTTTGAAGACTAATTTATATACCATATAATCTTCAAATTTAAGTTAAATTTCAACTATTTTAAAAACAAATTGAAACCCTTTATGCCATGAGATATACAAGTATAACACATTAATGTATGGTACCGTATCAATGAAGTCATTTCGAGCGGTAAAACTGCAAAACAGATTCCAATTTCTAATTTAAAATAAGATAGTTTTTCTGCAAATTATATGTAACTTTTATTTTATTTTAACTACAAATTATCTACAGACTTTTCCAGCAGGAATTGATACATTTTCAAACTCAAATAAGAAACAAATGTTTAGAAAACAGCTGATTATTGTATTCCATATCTATTTTTAGTAGTACCTACCCCTTTTTCTAATGTCATTACCATTTCCACCATGGTGAAATCCAACCCATAATGGACTGCAATAATCTCATTAATTTTAATACTACTTCAGTGATACCATACATTAAACAACAGAAAACTCTCATTTAAATAAGATTTGAGTAACTCCAAGCTTAAAATTATTGTGAACTAGGTCAATTGTCTATTTACCCCACAAAGTAGTTCCATGATTCCAAGAAGAATTCTTGCAATAAAATAGGAAAACCTTGAAACATAAAAATGCAGTCTATTTCTTTTTTTATTTTCTATCTCTCTATCAAGAGTTATTCTCCTGCTATTCAAGGTTATTAAGCTAATAAATATAATTATACCTTACGTCTTTCATTATCAGAAATTAC
>JAQFZP010002531.1:0-13314 GCA_034695745.1 Geophilus truncorum | reverse complement strand
CCCCTATCGGTCCCCCATCGGTCCCCCATCGGTCCCCCATCGGTCCCCCATCGGTCCCCCATCGGTTCCCCATCTGTCTCCCATCGGTCCCCCATCGGTCCCCCATCTGTCCCCCATCGGTCCCCCATCGGTTCCCCATCGGTCTTCCATCGGTCTCCCATCGGTATATGCAACTTAGTATAGCATGGTATAAGCATAGCATTAATATTTTTTTTAAATTTTGAGATTTTCAAAATTGAATAAAGATAAATATAAATTTTTAGTACAGTTTATGCAGCTTAGTATCAGTCCCCCATCGGTCCCCCATAAGCATAGCATAAATATTTTTTTTAAATTTTGAGATTTTCAAAATTGAATAAAAATAAATATAAATTTTAGTACAGTATATGCAGCTTAGAATCAGTCCCCCATCAGTCCCCCATCGGTCTCCCATCAGTCTCCCATCGGTATATGTAACTTAGTATAGTATGGTATAAGCATAGCATAAATATTTTTTTTAAATTTTGAGATTTTCAAAATTGAATAAAAATAACTATAAATTTTTAGTATAGTATATGCACTTTAGCATCAGTCCCCAATCATATACTGCATATACTGCATGCGACTGTTGGCTGTTCCCCAAGCTCAAAACGCTGTTGAAAGGAACCCGATTTCAGTCACGAGAAGACATTATGCAGAAAACTAAGGCGGAGCTGTGCACCAATTCCAAACAGGCCTTCCAACAATGCTTGCAACAATGGCGGGAGCGGTGGGAGAAGTGTGTGCAGTCCCAAGTAGAGTACTTTAAAGGAGATTAATGTTTAAATCTGATAGGTTAGTTTTTCCAGCCAAAGGTCAGATACTTTTTGTACACACCACGTATTTTGCGCGGCTGAACTGATATAAGTTATTAGATGATGTATTTGACGTAAGAGATGTAAGACATGTTTTCTTCATGATCATCGACGTCAATTTCTAAAATTTGTTCGTCATCTAGCGATTCTGTTTTGCTCGCTTGTTGTTGTTGCCCTTTTCGTTTTCTTCTCTTTTTTTCTCCAATTTGTTTTTGTCCTGCATTATATTAAACAGCAGAAGTTTATTTACTTCTGTAAACACTAATTAAAAATGAATTTGAAGACGAATTTTTAACTTTAGTGCCTGTGCACACCATAGGCACATCCATAAATAGGAGATTCGTTCATGGAATGAACTGGATTCGACGTTTCGGTTAAATGTGGTTTAGCCACCTTCAAAAAAGAATTCTATACCGGTACTTAAGTGGAATTTTGCAAAAATGTTTTTGAGATGTTAAGAACAACGAATCTTTCTGTTTTGCGATTTTACAGAAAGTCTTTAATTAATACTTTCATCACTTTCTTTTGACTCTGAAATGGAGAAAAAGAAGTGGAAATGGAATCCCATAAAGCATCGATTCTTTATACTGTAGTAACTGTTTCGTCTGCGGCAACCAGTTATAATAATCCAAAATAACGCCTTTTATTCCCTTATCTTTTACAGTTTAGAAGTTACAGATTGAATGATAATGACGATGAACTTTAAGATAAAAAATAAGGTCATCATTGGATAGCCCACCCCCACATTAGTCATACATCCATATGATACATCCTCCTAGGTGTGACCATTCACTAGATATTTGAGATGTAATAGACTTTTGGACTTTTGTACCGGTATAAAGTGTACATTATAATCTTTTAGCTGAGGCTTATAATCGAGTGCACGAGAAAAAGTAAAAATACTTTATCTCTTTTATTATTGTAAAATTATACCGTAATCCTCTCAGAACTAAAAGCTGTAACTCCTTAACTAGCTTTATTTATTTATATTTATCAGTGGTAAATAACATTTTGTTAGTTGTATTACAACACCATATTCGTACGTTATTGGCATATTAATAGATCTATGAATATATTTATAAACTATACATATGCTTACACATGCTACAGTATACACATGCCCACCTTGGACTAATAATGATAGTGAGTAAACAGGTCCATTGTAAAGCACGTGAGAGATCTCAGCCACAAATGCATGCCAACGAAAGTAAGATATTTATAATAATATTATAATAATTTATAATTTATAATAATGTCTTTGATTACTATGAAAATTTTGATTGCTATTACTGCTGTCTCTCTCATTGTATTGAGCATTGAAAAAAATAATTTTAGGTATAATAAAATTCAGTATGACAATTTTGTATCGAGTAATTTCATTTCCTTAAGTCAATGAGGTTCTTCTTGTAAAATGCCAAGATATATACTTAAAGGTTCAACGTCTTAACCACTGGGTTTGTGATCGTGATCAGAAACTGAACTTACCCGTAATACAGAAATTTCTTTACTTGTATAATGTTGTACAGTGCCGCAATATTTTTGATACGTTAAGATACCGTACTATTACCCAAAAAAAAAATAATAATAATTTTTAACATTTATCACACTTTTTATTTTAAATTTGTACATCACAGAAATTTTATCAGTCATGTTTGTAATTTCGAATTTGCTACCTAAAAATAATTGATTTTTTAAAATTATAATTGCAGATGATTCTTTCAGCTTTTGATAAAAAATTTTAAAAATTATATTTTCATCTATTTTTTTTTTTTTTGCTGTGGATATGTAAAGCTAGATAAATCGTATGGTGCATTTATGAGTTTTCAAAGAACGTTAAAAACTGTTTTTCTCCCATAAAAATGGCGACTTATTTTCTATTTTTCTTTCTTCGTCGCTTCTTGGGACCGCCGTCGAAGAAAGCGGCTGACATTGCTTTAACTTGCAGTCTCGTGAGTCCGTAAGACTGGTCTTCGTCATCGCGCATGTAACCAGGTGCAACTAGAAATTGAAAGTAAATATTAGAGTTTATAGTGATTCAGTGTTGTTTTAGTTGTGGTACCAGCTTTAACATTTAAGTCGACAAATTCAATCCTAATTTTATTTTTGGTAATTGGAGCGAATAAATCCTCGGGTTTTATGGTTTTATCGTCGTACACACGTTGCAGCATTAAGTCGATGTCGCCGCCGTTCTCGGCTTCCACTTCCTTCACGATTTGTCGTAAGACGGCGTCACAACGAAGAAGGTTGTCCACAATTTCGTCCCCGGTCCGAGCATATGCGTATTTCTGGAAAATAAATTTTGGTTACGATATGTCTTAAAAAGATTCGACTGATGGGAATTGGGATGAATAAGTTTTTCTGTAATTTTTCGAATAAAAGTAACAAGCAGAACCTTTTGTGTACAGTAATTTTAATAAATACAAAGAATTATGTAAATAAACTTAAAATCACGATAATCACGATTAGTTCACATTAAACGATTAAAAAAAAACCTTATAATTTTAAATTTTTTGGTAGTGCATTGCAGTGAAGTTGTTATAAAATATGCACCAGTGGTGTAGCATAGAGAGGGCCTAATGGACGATTGCCCCAGGCGCAAAATTCTTAGCTGTACAAAATTGCAATACATGTGCTTAGAGGTTAAGGGGTTCAATACTGGACTGGTTGGAGTGGAACTTCCACTCAAACCAGTCCAGTTAGTTAGGTCAGAAAATGATTCACGGGTTAGGGGAGTAATATTGTCACGTGCGATAACGATTTTCAGGAATTCTGGGAGATTTAAAACAAATTTATTCGGGATTTCATCAACAGATAGCGCTGCCTGCGAAAGGTAGAGCGAATGACGGTCGATATACCATTACCAAAAGAGCAGAGCGAAAAATTGTCAGAGTTGGGACAGAGCGCGTGGATGACACGCTGCTTAGTCTTGTCTCATTTACTTTTTTTTTTAAAAACCCTTACTTTATGATTTTGTTATTAAATGAATATGAGATTTTATTTTGCTTTTGTTTGAATTAGAAGTTGTAAAGAATGTTTTATTTGAAGTTATGATTATTCCTGAGATCTCAGAGCTGAAAGAAAAGTTTATTATTAATTATTAGTTTTGATTATTTTATGAGTTTGCACTAAGTTTGTTCGTTACTTTATTTGATTCTCTTCTGTTTGATTAGAATAAAGATTGATTTGTTTATCTATATAAATAAAATTGTAATGTTCATTTGTACATGACCTATGATCTCCGAAAGTACTGCACCGATTGCTTCGAAATTTTGGCACAACGTTGCATTCGAATACGGGCAACTTTTTATGCTTATTATGCAGATATCACACCTGTAACAGGTAAAAACATGCTTTTTTGGGAAAACAGCGCCAACCGCACCTGTGTTGAGGTTAATGCAGTCACATGCAGTGGTAAGCTCAAGCATTGTCTGCACTACAACAACAATGCGCTCTAGCCTCACTTGCAAACACACCACTAATCTAAGTAGCACAGCGCTGGTATGGTGGCAAATTCTGACAACAAACAATGAGCAAACAATAAATAATTACAGAGAAAATTACTCCAACGTCGCCACCAAAAAAACAAAACAAAACTCAACAACAAAAACAACAATGCAACAGCCAACAACAAACACAAGAAGCGAGGAGACATAACAACCGTCCAGAACGACAACCCTAAAACCGGTCAGCCATTGATATCAAACGGTAAACCCACAACTAACACTCCAAACCAATTATACAACTTACAATTATACAATTATACAACTTATACTTATTAAACAGTGTCAACCAAACAACTGCACAACGCAAAAAAAAAACCAATAAAGCCCAACAAAGCTCCCACAACCCACACGGTAACCGCAAGCACAAAACCGAATTAAAATCACATAAACTCCCTCCCAACATACCAAAACACCCAAATATGAAGAAAAACAACGAAAAACCCACAAATACAACGACGGCAACACAAACTGACCCCGACAACCAATCACGGGTATACTGCTAGTGTTTTATAAAATTGTTTTGGTGTTCATTATTTTCTCTCTCTCTCTTTGGCCTAGTAGATTTGAATTAAATGCGTTGCGCAGTGGGAATTCGATCCCAGAAGAATTAAAAATTACTCGAATTGTTGAAGTAAAAAATTAGACAAAACCCACGTGTAACAATATTTATCTTGCCCCGAGCGCTGGCAACCCACACTACCCAGCTGCATTGCACTGAAGCTCACTAAGAAGCAGTTCTTGGCATTAGCTAATAATAATTTGCAATCATAATTAAATTTGATAGAAATATTTCACTTTTACTTGCAAGAAATGTCTAGTTTTGATTTTAACTTCAATCCTAAAAAAAACTTGACAAATGTAAGTAATTTTTAGTTTTACCCACTTTGCAGTGCAGTGCTTTTTGATCGAGTCTATTACCACATGTAATAATGATAACCCAGCTTTAATAAAGGCACTTCTCTTTCAAAAATAACAGAAAAATTTAATCTCAAAAACCGTTAGGAGTTTCCAGCTATACGCTTTAATTCAATTCAAATCATTTATTCTATAACATATAAAAAGTAATCCACTCTTTTTACTTTACAGCCAGCATAATTTGCTTATTCATTACGCTTCACATAAATTCACAATTATTTAAATTTAAAATCAACTTACCATTCATCAGTCCGTTCTAAAACACACAATTTAACTATAAGACAACGACAAATGAGTAAACTATGCCATAAGTGAAATGAAACGTTTACCGGTTGCAATTCCACGTCACCGAGCCTAGTGACGAGCGACTCGAGACCCAATCGAATATCCTGCAAGAGGGCACCCGTATCGTGCATGCTGCGCGTCGTTTTAGCGTGTTGAATCTGTTGCGTTTTGAGCGTTTCCTGCAGCTGTGTTCTGAGTAAATCGTGGCCCTGATGAACTCCACCGGTGAATCGCATTTCTTGCACCACTTCCGTCAACTTGGCTTTCTCGTCACTCAAGCGCTTGCTTCGCTCTGCACTTTTTATCAGCTGTTCCCTTAAATGACGTGACGCTTTTGACAGCCGTTTCCAGCTCGTCCAGAAGTGCTACATTTTACGAAAAAAAAATCTAATTTGAAATCCATCCGTCACTCTCTTATTTGCTTTTATTGCTCAAAATTGATTTTTATTTAAGTATTCTGACACATCTTATACGGGTACCAAGAATGCTTATACGGTATAAACTACATATTTATGAATAAAAAAAATTATTATTTTGTTTTTAGCATATTGAATTTACTTCTAATCATATTTTAATCATTTAATCATAATTTTGATCGTAAAAAAATAGCTAAAAAAATGACTGGAGTTGGGTATTTAAAAGAAGTCACATTTCCAAAAAACCTAATACATTAATTTACATTACAATTGTTTATATTTTCTATCACAATTCTATCACAATTCTACGACTTTATTTTCCATAAGAATTAAGTTGTTTATTCAGCAATATTCATTTAACTGTTTCCACCTAATTCTCTATACCGGTACCGTTACATCCGAATTTTGTTTTGTTGAATATTAACCTTCAAATTTCCCTGTTTTAAAATGTCGAGTCCTTCCCCTTTTTGCTTGGGGTTGCATTACGGTACTGGCAAATTTTACCCACAATGCAGTGACAGTAAGAACATGGCTTTAGTTGATACTTTTTACAGCACTTTTAAAGCAATTTAAAAACGCCCAATTTGCAGAAAGAAATTTAGGTATTGTCCAAATGCATTTAAAACTTAGTTTTGGTTGATACTGCAATGAAAACTTTTCATTGCAGTATCAACCAAAACAGAAACAAAAATAAACAAAAGTCTTATTACAATGCTAAAAAATAGCAATATAACAACAGATTTAAACCTCTTTTTATTTTTTAGTGTTTGACATACAAGACAATTACTATATGATATGTCAAGGAATGTGCTTCAATTGCTCGGGTCCTTCTACTTGTATAAGACAGTACAATATGTAAATGAAATATCTTTTAAACCAATAATCCGCCACTTATGTAAATATAATGCAATTCTTATGCACCGAGATAAGCTTATTAGATTACAATTTCACCATTAAAATTATCCAAACTCACCTTCAAGTCTGCAACATTCGCCGCACTTAAAAGTTTCTCGTGCGCCAGTTTAAAATTCTGGAGTAAAATGGTTTCGGCTGCAGTTGCTGCGGCTGCTTTTCCCGATTCATCCTCTGCAAATATTAGGTAAATAACGTAGAAAAACTTTCCAAATAAAAAAAGAATTAAAAAGATTAAAACTAGAGCTAACTTTCCTTGCCGTATAATCAATTTTTCCATTACGTAAATTTCTCTGGAAAATCAATTACTTTTTTTTTTTTTTTTTTTTGGTAACGATAGTTAGCAGACTAATCAATTACAAAGAAGAAATTGCTTTCCGTCAACAAATTGGAAATCAGATCGATTTTTTTTAAAAGAAAATAAGAAGAGAAGTGAAATGGCAATCTATCTGATGACTTCGGTGGTAGGGAAGTAATCAAGCTTAATTGACTACTAATGTCTTGATTCCCCCCTATCAAAAAACCGTGGTTGTCTTAAGGGTACGTGCGATGTAATTTTGCACCGGATTAGTGCCATTTTGCTTTTTGGGTTAACGATGTGCAACTAACAAAAGGTTGCTTGATTGGTAAAGTGGATCTTGCAATGAAGCATTGCGTGATTCAACACTACTTTGTTTTAAATGGGTTGATAACCGCATTTATAAATTATTGGATTTAATTGGTAAGTTATTAGTCCAAGGTTATACATCAAGGTCTGTACATCAAGCTGTATAATTACATTCAATAGGTGCGATCGATTTAAAAATATAAGTGATTTTAATCATTTGGTCGTCTGAAGTTAAGTTAAATGCTACCCACTTACATCTTTAAACGCAGACGCTCAATCAATACCAAACTAAAAGTTTTAAAAACACGTAGTTCGTTCACATCTGACATTTTTTTTATATTAATGATTATTTAAAACCTACAGCACTCAATGAAATATGTCTTAAAACCTTCAAGTTTGGAGTATTAACCAACAATCGGCTTTCCTGCTTAGCAGAATAATTTGTTTCGCATTGCGGACTGAAACTGATTAAAAAAAAAAAAAAAAACTCACTTGTTGTATCCTCCTGAACTTTAGACTGAAAAAAAAAAGCAATTTACTATCAAAATATATTTTCAAAAAAAAAACAAAAAAAACTAAAACCCAAATTCCAATGCAAATGCACCTTCTTGGCTTCGGGCTGTTCGTTCCTCTTTTCGACTTCTTTGCGAAGAAGATTAATGAATCCTTCCCGCTCCTGTTTCACTTGGAAAATTTCAAATTCCATCGCATTCAGCGTTTCTCGCAGATTGTCTCGAACTTCTTGCGCTTGCAGACACAGAACCTTCACGTCTTGCAGTTCACGGCCCTGTTCGTGCGCCGCTTTGTCCAGTTTGGAAACCAATTCCGGATACGATCGCTCGTCCTTTGAACACAAGAAGAAGAATTTTTCAATTTTATAAAAATACATTTTTAATGCATGTAAGAAGTTCATTTAGAGTGAAAGAAAAATCTTTTATGAGCTTCAACATAAAAAGATTCTGTATCATGCTAAATAAAAGTTAGTTAACTTGATCAGGTAGTCATCTTATTTCAACTAGTTTATATCGAGCATGCTCAGAACGTACCACTCACCATTAAGATAGTTTAAAAGTTAAGTGAAACTGCTAGACACTTTGTATTTAAGTGATATCACTCCCGCTCTCCTTTAAAAGTCACAGAAAACAAAATGGCGCCCAAGCCGTAATCCTCTTGTGGCTGCATAGCTGTTTAGTACACTAAACAGTTACACAAAACCACAATTATGTGAATTGTGTGTAACTTTTGAACAGTTACAATATTTTTAAAGTATTTCTATAGCATTTATTTATTTTTTCCACAACTTGCAGCCCAAATCTTAGTATAAAAAAATTCTTAAATTCATGTTAAAATATCTCATATACACATAGAAAATTAAGAAAACAATGCAGAAAAGGTGAAAAACAAGCTCTATAAAATCAGTTTTTTTATTCTGTGTTGATATGAAATATCTTATCTTATCTTATTATAACATACTGTCCGCGCGTCTCCAAAAAAAAAATCGCAGTTACACGAACTCTCACTAGGTGGCATTATATCTAAAATAGAAAAATCCAGTAAAAGAAAAGAAAAGGATCTAATGTTTGCCTAACGTTAGTAAACACTGATCTACACTGATTAAACATTTCTCCCTTTTCCAAACAGTTTTTTCCCGTGTCAGCGTCGCTACCTAGTGAGAGTTCTTGCAGCTCGGCGTCGGCAACTCTTCTCGTAATGCGCGGACTTCGGACTGTACAACGCGGACAGCTTGTGAACCACAATTTACGTCGTACAGTGTGACATAAAAGGTGTTTTGCTGCAACGAGACATCATGTACAACGCAGTCGAATTTTCAAACAAACAAACAAACAAAAAAATAAAAAAAATAAAAAAATAAATAAAAATAATTCAGAGGAAAAAAAGCGAAAAATTTCCATGTTATCTCATGAGTCACTTTCTGTTTGAAATTGAATGCATCTTTTAATTACTAAGATTAAAATATATCAGTTAAAAAACAATTTATCTAGGAGTTTTGTGAAATGCCACAACAACCAGATGCAACTAGTCTAACAAGTGATGCATTCATATAGTGACTTGACTTTTATGAGTTTATACTACTTGTATATGAAGGTGTTTGAATTACAGTCACGTAATCGCAATGCAACGAAGTGTATTGCACCTCGTTTATAATCTCTCAGTTTTATGGCACTTGTAATTCAATCTAAGAATTGAAATATCCAATCTTTTCGCGCGCTGACTCACGAGAATTGACTACTAACCAGAACGACAAATATCCAGTTTTGAAAATCACACCAACACAAATATTGAACAAAGCTGACCCGCATCAGGCATCACGGTTATTACCTTTCACCACACTCTACACTTTCTATTTCGCCACTTTAAAACCCCAACACGAGCATATTAAAATTCAGCCTTGATTTCATGTCGAAATAAAACGTCAGAAAGATATATATTTCACGTTCTAACCTGTTGCAAATTGTATAGGATCACGGCATATCGATCACGTATCACTCGTGCTGTGTCTGCTCGAATCCGGGTCTTGTTCAAACTGTTATCCAGGTTTTGATAGATGCGCAGACCCGGGCTGTCTGGTCCGTTAACGGTCGCGGTTCGGACGGACGAGAGACGGTTACTCAATTCCATTAAACGTTCTTCCTGTTCCAGTCTTTGAAGGCGAAGACTTTCCAATTCGCTGTGTAACTGAAGCACTCGATCGTCGATGTACTCGCGCGCTTGCTAATCAATAGTTTAAAATTTTTAATTTTTTTTTTTAAATTTATAGTTAAGTAATAAAAAAATGAAAATTTGAAATGTTTGGACTAAAGCAACAAAAAGGAACTACGAATTTGTTCCGATTAAAGAAATCAGTACTTTCATTAATATAGTTACCACTTACTAACGATATAAAATTTACCATTTTCGATATTTAATTGTAAAAAAATAAAATCAGAGATTTTTGAAGATTTCGTTACAAGCGGGTTTATTCTAACGGGGTTCAACTGTATTTTTAAAATTGAAGTGCAAATTTAAAAACAAATTCCCATTTCTATCCCCGACGTAAATAAAAAGTTTCATTTTCATTCTCACCGCGATCGTTTTATCCTTGACGACGCGGAATTCATTGGGATGACGAATGAAAGCCGAACGCAAAAGTCTCTCATCCTCCTATAAAAAAAAAAAATAAATAAAATAAAAACTTGTTTTATTACGAAATCTCCACGGTCGCCGAGATCAACACGAAGCGAGCGCGAAGCCAGAATCTTAGCGGTAAAATCGCGAAGCTTTAAGGATAAAAAATGAGCGAGAAGCGATGTTATCATTTATATAAAATATCACGGAGGAATATCTGATCCTAGAAAATCCTTCTCTGCAAACTCCATTTTGAGATATAACATAAGAAATAAAGTTGAAGAGAGAAAAAAAATAAATAAAAAGAAACTTACGGGTATCATTCGAGATAACGCTCTTTTCGTATTGTTAATGTCGGAACGGAGTTCAGCAATTCGCAGCTCGTTAGCACGAATTTTGTTCTGGCTTCCAGAGCGAAAACCCGTCTCGTCCTTTGCTGTTAATGATAATAGAAATAAAAATGAAATAAATTTGAGTTTGCAGTATTGATTTTCTTGTGGTTAAATTTTAATAAATGTTGGTAAATGTGGAAAAAATAACAATTTTTTATGGACAAGCGACATCTGGTGTTGTATTTTTATATTTTGAAAATTTACACTGACATTTTCAGTATTAAAATTCAATTATAACTCTATATATTACAATTTTTTCATTTAATGATTTAATCGCATCCATTTCTTTAAATTAAATTTACAATTGTTGTTTTTAAAAGCTTTGCATTTCTTTAATTTTTTTCTAATTCAAAAAAAAAGAAGAAATTTCTATTCAATTTTTTCAAAATGACCAAATAAAAAAGCTGATAAGAAATTGCAGCACGAAACCCTCTAAAGCATCATAACCATATTTTTGAATATAAAAACTTACCGTATGTTGTTTTTATACAAATTATCTTTTATTTATCTATATTATAATAAAACCTAAAGTGACATTAAAATAACGACTCACCTAAATCTAAAAATCTCATCATGTAAAATTTAAATTTAAATTTTACATGTAAAGAAAAAAAAGTCAAAAAATAAAGATAAAATTGAAAGTGCTGGAAGTGCTCATCCATATTTGAATGTGTTGAATACATAAGAATTGTTACCGTATAGTGGTAGTGCCGATTTCGTTCCGCCATCGACTTTGCTTCCTTAGAAATTCACGAATTTTGCATTTGGAGGAAAGTAAAGAAAGGATGTATGTGTTAAAGAAAGTTTCACTTGAATTGTGTTTCGCTTGATGCAGATGGAGTAAATAACTTGATCCTTCTTCACAGCACAAGTACTGTATTCTTGAAATCTTTTCAGATAATGAAGTTTTGAAACAATAAATATTTAACCCTCTCCTTACCAGCCATAAGTAAAACAATACTTTCTAATACACAACTTATAGATATTTTTTTCTTCTGAAGTTCATGCAAATTCTATAAACTATGTTCTGCATTATGAATTGCCGAAATACCGTAAATCCAAAAACCTATTTACGGTACAAGTTTACTTGAAATACCAGTAAAAACCGGTATTTTCAGTATTTAAAACCTTCTCGAATTAACCAAAAAAGCACCATTTGTTAGCATGACGTAACTGCTAGTATGATGTCATTTTTGCTTCGTTTACATGGCGCGAGTTTGAGGTGACCCTCAAACTCGCGCCATGTAAACGAAGCGAAAATCTCGAAAATGTTATCTACAGGTCAAAAATTCTTTAAAAATTGCTTCAAATTGCTACAAATCTTTGTAAAACTCAAATCTTTTATCAAAAAATCCTCAAAAATCTCGAAAAATCTTTGTAAATCTTTACTAAAATCGTCACCAAGTGTTTGAAAATCTTCATAAATCTCACAAATCTCGTCGACAGCAATTGATTTTGACCGACCCCAGCACAGTTTCAAATGAAAACACCCAGAATTGAGCATGTATGTTAACTCTTTTTTATTTTGCTATTAATAAAAAAATAAAAAAAACAACATTTTTTTTTAAATTGATAATAAAATCCAAGCACATGCTCAGTTCTGATATGCTTGGATTTTACAGAACTTCTGTGTTTTTTCCTGTGCATTCGTAACTCGCGCCATCTAAACCATCTAAAAATGATGTAACTCCATCAATAACGTCATGCCAGCAAAATGGCGCAATTAAGTAAGCAAATAACTGGCAATCAGCATACCAACTAATGATACTTTTCTATCCGAAAAAGTAATTTAAAAATATTGAAAAACGCCCTGAAATATCGATTTTGGGTAGGTACTGTATGGGAAAAAAGTACAAAAATACTGGTACTTTCGGTATTTTCCGGTACGATAAAAACCGGTGGCAATCCTTAGTTCTGCAAAATTTGGTGTAAAATGAAATTAATAATTATAATAATAATAATAAAGTTATCCACATTGTAATTTTTCTGCCCCTTAAAACCTTATGAGACTTTTTAGTTAAGCTGCCTTCTATAACAAGAGTGTTAAGTGTTTCTATGTATATCGATATTGTTACGCGTCAGTTTTGCCACTTCAAAAAGGCTTAAGCTAATGTTCTTATTATTAAGCTAATTTTCTAATTTAAAAGGGATCTTAATGACCGCGCAACATAACCAAGGAAATGATTTGCAAACATGAGCCAGATTTTCAAACTCAAATAAACACAGTTAAATTTATTCTATTAACAAAAAAACTAAATAACTTAATACAAACATAACTCAAGAACTCAAGTAAATTATAAACTAACTAAATCAAACAGCGCAAAA
>JAQFZP010002530.1:0-13314 GCA_034695745.1 Geophilus truncorum | reverse complement strand
CACCTTCCGACTCCAGCGCACTCATCGCAATCCTCCCTTCTTTTCAAAATGGCAGCTCCCTATGATCTGAAACGTGAAGAAGAAGTTGCCGAGTATTTAGAAAATTTGGGAATAGAATATAGGTTTTCTTGTTACAAGGAAAAAAGTGCTGAAGGTTAAAGTATTAATAAGGAATCTACATTAGCTATTTTTATTAAAATCAACTTTGTTTTTGCGTAGGATGTCATCTTTTAGCCGACTACATGGAAGCTGTGAAAAAAGATTTTGCAAAAGCCGCATCAGTTTTCAAATTAAATTGTGACGAGCGTAATTATGGTAAAAGTTGTTATAAATATGGTGGCTACACATTAATAGGAAAAGGTAAATAAAGACAAAACTAAAACTAATTCATAATTATTTATTATGATTACTTTTACAGGCAACACGAAACATGATTTTACAGTTGCACTCAAATATTTAAGCAAAGGATGCGAAAACGAGAGCCCACAAGGCTGCTTGGGTGCTGGTATTTTACTCCAAGCACCTGAACTGATGGAGCAACGCAACCACAAAAAGTCAATTTCATATTTGGAACGTGGATGTAACAGTGGCGAACCAAAGTCGTGTTTTCATGCGAGTGGGCTGTACATTCGTGGTTATAAAGATGTAATCCCTGTAAATTTTAAAAAAGCGTATGAATTGGCGCTAAAAGGATGCGAACTTGGTCACCATCAAGCGTGTGCTAATGTTAGTCAAATGTATAGTAGAGGAGATGGAGTAGAGAAAAATGAGGAATTAGCAGCCAAATACAAGAAACAAGCTGTAGAAATTCGAGAGCAATTGAAAGGAAATTTTACACCACTTTCATTTGGTTAAAATATAAATATGTGAATAGTGTAGATAAAGAAATTCAAATTCGTTATTGTTGATACGGTTGAATAAAATTTTCAAATGTTAAATTTATGGACCGTAACATTTATTTTTATTTTTCAACTTAAATTTTGTTTTTACATATATATTCAGAAATAATATTTTAAACACTTAATTAGTTTTTACGTAATGTAATATGTTGATCCAATCAAAGCCCAACAAATAGACAATCAAAATTGAAAGGAAATTTTGTAATAGGATATCCTGGGAAAAAAGGGTTTTAAATTGAATTGTGAGTTTGAAAACTCACTAAAAGTCTTGATTTTTATCAAAATGGTTTCTCGTAAACTCCTTCTAATCTTCAGTTTGACTGTTTTGTTGGCAGGTTAGTCCTTCGTGTTATTTATTACTTATATTTAGTTTACAAAAAAAATTAATTTTTATTTTATTTTTGTTTAGTTGCAACTATAAAAGGTTCAACTGATAGATGCGCCAAAGCCTGTACGATGAATATCGACTACGTTTGCGGTACTGACAACAAGAAATATCCAAATAAATGTGTGCTGGAAATTACAACTTGCCAGTAAGAATAACATTTGCACTTACACTATTTAGGTAACTGAATTCAGATGAATTTTTGCAGAACTAACGGCAAAATTCAGCTAAGCGATAGCAAAAATTGTTTGAAGCAAAAGTAAACGAAAGAAAGGCAAAGTCAAAAGGAATTAAATGTCTATAAACATTACGATGTTTGCTTAAGATTAAATAAAAAATAAATGTACCAGTGGTAGTTGAATTTGAATGAGTTTCTAAATTGTACAATTTGTAACATTTAAACAATTCTCAGTGTTAAGTTATTTAACGGCGAAATTTTCTTGCATTTTTATACAACGAATTAATGACTTTATTTGTCAGGTGATTTTCCACCTGCTATTTCGCAATTGTAATTTTTCAATGAGGAAAATATATATTAGCAGAAGTAAATGAACTACTAGTTTATTTACTTCTGATATTAGCTTATTTTTCGTTAAGCAGGTGATGCAAAATACTATCGTATGTTTAAAAATGTTTTTTCATTGTTGGAACTCTGACAACTTGGTAATTTCTAAAGGTGGCTTCATCATTAAAAAATAAAAGGTTAGTTTAACTAGTTTGCTTTTAATCTATTGAATAATTAAAATACTAAACAGTACAATTTTCAGTTTCCATTACACAATAGGGACTCACAGTCAGGCAACTGATTCAAATGCTCAATCATTGTTGAAATTGAGAATTGTCTGTATTTTACTGATGGGTATAACGTATAACTAAAGAACTCAATGTAGTTGGAAGTAAGAATTTTTGTTGCAGTATTGTCAATTCAAATTTACAAAAATCTCAACCTGTAATTAATATTAATATTTATAATAATAGAAGTGAAATTTTAAAAGTGTTTTGTACTTACTTTTTTAAGCCGATTATCACACAAGTGCTATTTTTTTCGAGAAAATTTAAGTTTACATGCGTTATGCAGTTTTGCACAATAAATAAGTTAGAAGACTGCAACTGCTAATTGCTTGTAAATTAAATTTAACAATGCAGTTTTAAAACTTAAATTTGTTGCAATTTCGAAATGATGATGGATGGATAGTAAACAGGGAAATATTGGGCACATATGTTTTACCTATTATGAATCTATTATTATCCAATTTTTCCAAATATGCAACAGTCTCATACATTTTGGCATTTGTGCACACCAGTTGTGTGACCTTTACATTGCAGTACAGTATAACTGGTGATTGCATTTCGTAAATAATCTCTTCAATCGTGAAATTACAAGTAAATAGGCGAAGGTTGATTGTGCAGAATGCATATCATTTATTTATTTATTTATTTATTTATTACGGTGCTTACTCATTTGAAACACAAAATAAAAGTTTCTCATACGTCTTAGCACAATACGACAAACAGCTGCGTAGAAATATTCAGTATAATAAGTGTCTTAATAAAGCAAAGTGTACAACCAAACATCGTAGGTACCGGTACGTAAAAAAAAAAGGCCGGGATTTTTTTTTTTTTTTTTTTTACACCTCTATGAATAATGAACTATTTCCTTTCTGCAACAGAATTAAACAAATCATGTGCAAAAACAGACCGTGAGTCAACAACCGCTGTTCTCGTCTGTTATTGTAATATCGTAATTTCTCTGAGCTGTTTATAACTTTATTGCAACTAGAATTGCCGTGAGTATTGTTAATTGTCTTTAAGATAAACGTATATTAATTTTTTTTTTCAAAATAATTAAATGAAAATATAGAATTCGCTTAAACTATTTTTTATATTTAATGGATTTTAATTTTTAATGCTGAAAAATACGTTTTCGTTATAAAATGTAACAATTTCCATTAAATCTTAAAATTTTGAATAAAATATTTGCAAGTTTGATATTCACATCTAACTTTTCATCTATCCTCCCGCCCCCAAACAAAACTCACGCAGCTTTTATCTTCTTTAATTCAGTGCGTACAGTTGCTGATGCAAGTGTTTATTCATTAGTTTGCCGGAAATTTAAATTTGTTGGTGTAAAAACGACCACAATCGGCTCATTCTGAACTATTTCTTTACAGATACCTGCCAATGATGTGCATCTCAAGAAAAGTAAACATTTTTCATGTTCTATTTCATTACCTTTAAAAATAATTCCAATAAAAACGTTACCAGCTTTCAGCATCATAAAATCATCAACATCTGCTCGTTACTATAATACTGAACTCGTCTAAGTACATCACTTGTTTTTCTGAAGTTCGATTCCATTCCACCTTGTCACCCATTAACCTACTAATCCACGCTTCGGGCTACTACTGGATTCAATGTAGGACACACCCCTGCAGTTAAATAAACCACTCGTAGAAGTTCTTCATATCGTTTTGGAAACCGTCCAAAAAACAACAGTGTGTACGGTTCTACAATCGAGGGTCACTCGTATCAACTTTCAATCATCGTCTGCTTCATCATCAACGAGAAACGAAATCGAGATATCAACCAATCTATTAATCTTTCAATTAATAGTGAATTACCATTGACAGTGGCACAAATGACTTGGTGTTCGTTATGATGAAGACAATGAAGCTCCTTACCGTTCTTCTTGCTGTGGCACAATTGGGTTATGTCAACGGTTTGCCGCTTGACACGGACGGGTCAAGTAAATCAGCAAGTTTGATTAATAAGTTCACACAGTTCGGGAAAATAGTCAAAGGTGTTGTGTCGCATGCCGTTACTGAAGTGAAGGGTATAGTTGAAAACGAGAATACTGGAGGATTTCAGCTGTCATGCACCACTTGTTCTTTTGGTGTAAATTTGTTCATGAATTACATAAAAAATGGACGGACTAACGAAGAAATTGCAAAATCGTGTATAACCATGTGTATTACGTTTAACATTGAGAGTGAATTCGTGTGCCGAGGAGCGGTGAATGCTTTCGTGGTAAGAAATGGCTTGACCTTTTATAATTTAATTGGATTAAATGTTCAACTTGCTGAGTATTTTTATACGTCGATAATCGAATATTACATCGAACTCAAGGTTTGACTTAAAGATAATATGTAGTTACAATATTAATTTTAAATTTAATTTAAATATTGAATGATAGCTAGTTGATAAGAGACCTAGACTAGAAGAGAATAATTTAATTGCTACAATTTTAAATCAAATCAAATTTTATCAGCCTTATCATCTTTACAAATTATTTAACAATATTTAACAATAAGATAAACATTGGTTGTTTTTTTTTTCTCAGCCAATATTTACGTTGGAATGAAGTATCAACGTAAACATGGAATTTCAAAACTTAACACCCTGATTTTTTTTATCACTTTATTTTTATTCGTTTTTTTATATATATATTTACAGCACGACCTTGTACATATTTTCAAAACAAATCCAGATTTAACAGAAAAAGATGTATGTGGATTCGCCTTAGGTGCAAAATGCGAAAATAGTGATTTTCAGTCAAAATATAACTGGTCCATTCCCCTGCCATCAGTACCCAAACCTCCATCAGTACCAGTAGTACCACCACCAGTGAGTATTAAAACAAATTATGTTTTCTGTTGCTTGTTAAATAATAACCAGTTTTTCCACTGACATTTGAAAGGTGTATTCACCTCTTCAATAATAAAAAGATAATAAAAATAAGACACAGTTTTCTATGTCAAAAACAAGCGAGTTCAACATTTCACTTCGAGATAAAAATTGCGTATTTAATGATAATGAATTACAATAAATTGTATTTGACAGATAAATAACTGTTTCAGATAAAGGCTATTACCAATGCTTTTAGTTTATCTTTAAGTGTATATTTTGTAATCACTTTATGAGATTAATTACGTAAGACTGCTTAGTAAGTTTTTACCGGTATTAAAGTGAAGGAAATAGATGTTACAAAACCAAATTTATACCTGCAAACTTGTTTATTATATAATTAAGCTTCTTTGAATTAGAAGGGGTTTGTTTTACTTCTTCAAAATTGAGTTTCCGTAATGTGAATCAACAACTACAAAGAATTTCATTAGTCTCAGAATTAGTCACTCTAATTAAAGGAAACGTACTGAATTAACTTCAAAGAAACACCCCCCAATGAGAAAAAATTTTTTAGACCTTGATTTTTTTTTTGGGACTTAATTGTGATCTTCCTGTTGAGTTTTAACTGATGAGCCATGAACTCTATTCTTACTCATACCATGTTTTAGTAAAACTTTTGTCTTATTTTATACAATTACTGTATTTTTTTTTAAATATTTTTTTTCTATATTTTTCCAGTCTGGATTTAAAACTGTTCGAATTTTGCATTTATCTGATACTCATCTCGACCCCTATTACCAAGAAGGAGCAAACACAGAATGTGGTTTTCCTTTATGCTGTAGAGAAGCCACAGGAATGGCAATTACTGCCAAACATTCAGCTGGAAAATGGGGAAGTTATCAAAAGTGCGACGCTCCTGAAAGACTAGTAGATAACATGCTTGAGCACATAGCAAAAACTCACAGTGTAAATTATCCCTTAAAATCTCTCTTAAGCTGATTATAAATTTAATTTGTTTTTGTTTTTGTTACAGGTTGATTATATTTTTTGGACCGGTGACTTGCCCCCGCATGACATTTACAACCAAAGTAAAACTGGGAATATTAACATCATTAAAAGTCTTGCAGATATTTTTCAAAAGCATTTCCCAAACACTCCAGTATTTCCAGCTTTGGGAAACCATGAGGGTCATCCTGTTAATAGGTAATTTTAAGTTGAATGGGAGGAATGCATTACAATCTTTTTATCTATATGTATTGCTGTGTAGTTTGCATTCATTGACACTTCCTGCGGAAGTTCTTTATGCGGCAATTCAATTAGATACGCACATCAACAAATGTTGTTTTTTTTTCTCTTAGTTATCCACAACCCGAAGTTGAGGGAGAATTTTCTGTATCTTGGTTATACAACGAATTAAGTAAAAGCTGGTCTAGTTTAATAAAAAAGCCGTTTGATGTAACCACAATCACCAAGTTAAAATAAGATCTCATTTGATGTTGGATAAGTTTTATGATGCATTTAAATAATTATTTTCTAGAGGGGCTTATTACTCCGTGCCAATAAACGACGGGTTTAGAATCATATCTCTAAACATGAATTACTGTAACACCAAAAATTGGTGGTTGTTATCCAATTTTGAAGATCCTGCTCAAGAACTGAAGTGGTTAGTTAACGAGTTAATGCAGGCTGAAATTTTTAATGAAAAGGTATTATTAGTTTACAAATATTTTGCATTTGTTTGATAAATTGTAAACGTTTTAATTTTTCTTTTGTAGGTTTACATCTTGGGTCACATTCCACCTGGTAATCACGATTGCACGAAAGCATGGAGTAGGAATTTCCATGCCATTGTTAATAGGTAAATACTCTAAATGTGCAGTTGAAATTGCATACAAAATAATAAACCTACTTAACATAGATGCATAAAAATGAGTGCATTAAGGAATCAAACCTGAGGCAAGAAAAACATCAAATTTTTAAGAAGCACAATTAATTTTGTGTCCCAAATTGCGCTTGTTACATGTGTAAATTTTGTTCCACATATTTTACGGTACTGAAATTAAAAGTACCATAAATCTCGGTAATTCTCTATTTCACTTAATTTCTTTATTAAACCACTGCATTATATTGCCGAAAGTTTGATTTTGAGAATTAAATTTTATGGACTCAAATTTTAAAGAGTGCGGTACATAAAATATGACATGCCATATAATGGATGAATAAGACACTTAAGAATTTTGACACTTTTCTATTTCGTAAATTATTACAGGTTTGAAAACACAATTGCTGCTCAATTTTACGGTCACACGCATTTTGACGAATTTCTTCTATTTTACGATGACTTAAATGAACGTCCAATAAATATTGCATACGTTGGTCCTAGCACCACGCCCTATACACACATGAATCCTGCCTATAAGATATACACTGCTGATGGTGATAGACCAAGCAGTACGAGGGTATGCTATTTAGTAATTTAAATATAAAAAAAATGTTTGGTTATTTATCTGTTACAACATTACCGCGAATTTGTAGATGATATTAGATGGTGAAACTTATTATACAAATCTAACAGAAGCCAATCTTAATGATGGTCCCATTTGGCGATTCCTGTATTCGTACAAGGTATGTCGTGAATAGGGTATTAGTAAGATAGAAATAAATGTTTTCTTTTCTTTTAGAATGATTACGACATGAAGTCTTTAACGCCAGTTGACTGGGATTTACTTGTAAAAAAAATGGTTAAAGACGATTCAATTTTTGATCTTTTCTTAGAGTATGTTTTATTTTATTTTCTTCACCATAACTTCTAAAACGTGATTATTTTATTATTATTTTAATGTAGGAATTTACACAGAAAATCAGATGTTACTCCATATTGTGATGCCAATTGCCGCAATAGTTTCCTGTGCCAACAAGTTACTGCAAAATCTAAAGATTTTTCTATGTGTGTAGAATTAGGTATTATTTCTAAAGATCAAAACGTTTCAGAGCCTGATTTTTTCGATTAGGTAGTGATAAGTCGTATAATTAAGTTGTAAGTAAATAAAATCTGTTGTTGTGAAAAAAAAGTCATGTATTGCAGTAAATTCATATTATATTAGACAAAGAAAATATTAGGTACCGGTATGTATTTAGGTATAATTTATTTGGGGCAGCTCTTGTATTGATTGGATGATTAGTTACCAAAATCTATCACCGAGGGCGCGAAATTTGCTTTGGCTTGTGATTTTATACCCATCAATTGGCCGATCATTGATGGAATCCTGAGAAACAAATCACCAGCAAAAAGACGGTCGACGGAGCAGTCTAGTGAGACATGCGACATGGCACTGATGCAGAAGGATAAAATGTACGCTTCTCTGCAGATCACTAATATTTTAATATTAAGTTTGAATTTACTGCTTAGAAAGAATTCTTAAAATACAACTTTAAAATCTAATTGCTCTCAGCTTTTAAGTTATTAATTAAAATATAATGAGCTGCATTATCATTATATTTTAATTAATAAAATTTAACAATTACTGTAACTGCAGAGATTTAATCAGAATCATGTTATGTGGCATATTTGAAATGTTTGTTCAAAACAGTAATTTAAGAACTTTAACATCTTTGAATGCATCCTAATGAGTAATTTTTCAACCAACATACAAATACTTTATAACCCCTGTGTATTGCATTGGAAAATAATTTTTAAAAGATTCACGTACAATTCATCAAATTTCTTAAACGATAATAAGGAATTTAAAAAAAACAACTTTTCTTTTAGATAAGAATTATGTACTCTGTAGGCGTTTTCAAAACAATTTTTTTCCATTATTCTTCTTGTTCACATAAGAAAAAAAATTCCAGTTTGAGGTTAGTAGGACAAAATTTTTTTCTCTAAAGAAAAAAATGAAAAATGAAAAATATAAAATAAATAAAATGGAATTTTTCAAATCATAACAAAATCTCTTCGTATAACTTGTTTACATGACCAATGACTTATAAAACCAATATTCATATTTCCTCGAGCATTCAAAACTGAAATACCGTACATAACGAACCAAATGACGTACATTTTCGTCGTCTGACACACTACGCACACAAAAGGTTTCTTAAATGTCATTGACTGTGAAGAAGCAACCGGTTATTATAGAAAAATATTTAATTATTCAATTATCATTGGACGATGACGTTTGCGAGCTCACAATGATGCACTTTGTGATGTTGAGGGACAGCAGTGACGTGAGTGATGCACTTATACGGTCATACAAGGGGTTAAGAGGTCACTGGCTTGATTAACCTTCTATAGCCGCCGGGAGTGTTTTTGAAGACATTACTTTAGAGACCCACTTTCTCCTTCAAAATGCTAGTTTGTTTTTAACATTCAGATAGAAAACATCACGATTCTCAGCGTCGAACTGAAATATTATTTGGGTAAGTTAAAATGTTTTGATTGTATTCAGTGCAAATATTTCATTTATTTATTGTTAGTTTGATTGACAGTTAATTTTTTTTTTAATGAAAATGATTAGTTGCAGTCATAAGATAGTCTCAGTATTTAGGACAAATTTCGAAACTGAGGGTTTTACTGTATGTAGTTAATTTTGATTTTAATTAGTTCATGGCTTGATAGAGGAACAGAGATAGTATTATTACTGCTATTGAGTTATGTTTCTTTATGCGGAGATGAAAGTGAAATTACTCAACGAAACCGTTGTCCCGCTTTCCCGACCTCAGGAATTACTTCCTCATTAATGCTGTAGGAGGAAAATAGTAAATTTCTTTAAATCATTTTTAAGGAAACATTTAATACATTAAATACATCTACATCATGCGTGTCAAAAAATAACCCCTAAGGAAGTACGAATTCGGCTTTTTTACATGACACTTGTTTATTTTTTGTTTTTGAATTTCTTATACACATTTGCTAAATTTGTTATCAGGAAATTGTCAAAGTAACAAGTTCGTTGAACTATAAATATGTTTTACATCCCTGTAGGCGACGTTTGCGAACATCGTTTCCTGTAAATTAGTGAAGAATGGGACCAGAACTGCATCTGTCTTCCTCCAACACAACGGCAGTTACAACAAGGTAAGAAATCGAATCAAGTAATTCCTTTAACTTTTAAAATATTTTTTTATTAGAAATAAATAAAAAATAAAAAATATTCCATTATGTAACTAATAATTTCACTCTGTACGTTTTGTGAAACCTTGGGAAAGTGTTTTTGGTTTCCGTCTTAAGAAAATTATAACTTAGGTGCCAGAAGTAAAATTACCATGATCTTGCTCTTGCTTTTATCACTTCACCTTTAAGAAGTAACAAAAATTTTTGTACTAAATTTATACTTCAAGTTAAAGAGTATTAATTTCATATTCATATAATAACAGGTTGAAAGTTAAGTGTATAAATATTTATTTATTAAGTCTAATGTTTCTGCATGATTTAGCAACGAGCCAGAACCTGAGAAATATTTTTTCAATTGCCTATTGTCATAGAAATATTCATATTTCCACACAATAGATTTGTTTATAATGGAAATCTAAATAGCAAAAGATAAAAAAAAATAAAACATTAGTAAATCTCATTAAAAATTATTAAAACTCCCCTTAATGACCGTTATGAAGTTATATACCATTGACAATATTAATGACACGTGAAATATTTTGATTTAAAAATAATCCTTTTAAAGCAGTACTTGTCAATGAATCAGCAAAATTTCATTTACAACTTTTTTTTTTTTTGAATGTTGATAATCAGGTGTTCTAGCCTTGGAATTTGAACAACCTCCAACACAACATAAACAGAATAATTAAAATTAAGTGAAAAGTGTTGTTTTTAAAATTAGAAAGATGAACACAACAAAACTAGTTTTAATTTTATACATTTCCTATAGCGTGAGAATGATCACAAACAAACAGCAGCAATGACATTGGCATTAATAACGATTATTAAGCTTTATTAGCAAGTTATCAGTACAGGGTCACCTTGAACATGATCCTAATTCTGCATCAGCCTTGACAATTCAATAAAAGGCTTGTGGCAAAAGTGCATTATTCATGGAATAACTCTTCGCACTGTTGTAAGTTTCATTTAGAGCTTATTACAGCTATAGTTAACAACTGCTAATTGCTGTGCCTAAGAACATCTATCTAACATGTTGGCCTTAACAGATATGCCATGACATGAAATAGCAACTTTAATTTGCTGACTAGCTAAAAACGCAAGTAAACACTTGACCATCGAGAAGAGTCAGTTTAGAAGTGAGTTAAAATATTTAATTCTATCTCTTGCTTTGCTTCAAAAATGTTGCAAAACTACATTTCTTCACAACCATATGGGAAGTAATTTGCTATTTATGTAACAACAATACATAAGCCATACTAAAAATTTCCTGGTGATGCAATAAAAGGAAAACTGCATTGTAAATTTTATTTTCAGAATGCCTGCAGTTCCAGCCTCATCAGCTCCAATGCAGTCCCATCTCACCGATAAACTCGTTCGTGGTCTTGGCCGCATGCGACGCCGCAATGTGCTGTGCGACTTGGCACTTACTTGCAAGGGGGTCGAGTTCACGGTTCACAAGTGCGTCTTAGCTGCAAGCAGTGAATATTTCCACGCCATGTTTACAAACGGACTGGAAGAAACCCACGCAGGTCATGTGGAACTGCACGAAGTTGAACCCGATGCTTTAGACGTTTTACTCGGAATAATTTATGGAGAACAGGCTGCCGCGCATTTGCATGAGGATCAACTCGAACCCGTCCTTTCGGCTGCTCATATGCTGCAATTGGATCCAATTTACGAATATTGTTGCGAAGTAATTTTGAATTAATTAAAAAAATTGTATATAAACAATGCTATAATTTTGTTTTACTTTTGTTTGCAGGTATTGGCTGAAAAATTAACTTGTTGCAATTATCAACAAGTTTGGGATTTAGCTGATAGATATTCCTCATCATTCCTTCAAGAACGAGTTTTACTTTTCTGCATTAAAAACTTCCGAAAAATATCCCAAGAAAGTGATTTTCTCTCCTTGTCTTTCGAGCGTTTGTCTGTTCTTCTGGCAAGTGATGACTTAAACGTGACTTCCGAAGATGCGGTGCTGGAAATAGTTGTAGTTTGGGTCAAAGCTGACCGCGAAAACCGCCGTCCGCTTTTGCAACAACTTTTGGCAAGTGTCCGATTCGATTTACTGTCAAACGAAATCCTCAAGAAAGTGGCTAACCGAGATCCGTGGCTTCGAGACTTACTCAAAACCTGCAGTAGAAGTTTGCAATGTGGCCAATCGTTGAACATCAACTTCATCAAGGGTGACAACAGCACGAAATGCCGTAATCCCAAACCCTCAGAGGCAATGATGCTCGTTTTCGGCGAAAACCAGGAAAGTGACGTCATTATGCAGTGCTACAGCTTCTTGCACGAGAAATGGTATCCAGCCAGAGGATTACCAGTGCCAATGACAAAAATGGGAGTTGTCAATCATAATAATTTAGTATATTTAATTGGAGGTTTTGACGGCAATAAATATTTAAACACAGTTCTTGTGTTTGACATAGCAACAGGAAGATTTAAGTGCATCGCTCCTATGAAGTTCAAACGCGCCGACTGCGGCGTGACCACCTACGGGGATTGCATTTACGTCATTGGTGGTTACGATGGACATAATTATTTGCGGGAGGTCGAATGTTACAACTTAAAGACCAACACGTGGCAAACTGTCGAACCTTTGGAACAAGGTCGAGCTGGCGCATCAGTGTGTACATTTAACAACTGTATTTATGTAATCGGTGGTTTCGATGGTAAATCCAAGGCTGAAAGACGAATCATGGAGTATTACAAACCCGAGCTGAACCAATGGACAAAAGTAGTTGATATGGACTTTGGTTTGTGGAATTCTGGTATTGGAGTGATGGATGGCTGTCTTTATGCAGTTGGTGGCTATAAATTAAACAGTGACCGCAAACTATCTGCATCTTCCGCTGTATTGTGTTTTTCGTCCAGAGACAAGTCATGGAAAACTATTCATCATTTGCCAACTGTAGCAGTGAACACTTCCGTTTTCACATGGGATGATCGCTTATACGTAATGACGCCTCAAGGCCGGTTTTTTGCTTTCGATCCGTCTATAGATCGTTGGTGGGAATTAGCTAGAGCTGTAAACATTCGAGGTGAATTACGTGGCAGTTATGCAGCTGCTATATTAGTTCATAAACCACTCCAAACTTAAGTTAAATTATGAAATATGTATTCGGGCATAATATGTCATTTGTACTGTTAAGTTTTATTCAAGTTATTTTTGTCGTTTGTTTTTGCATTTATTCAGTGTGCCATAATCATGTAATTGTGCAATAAAATAGTTTTTCTTGCTGAATAAGTTTCTATGTGTATTTAAATTTACCGCGAATTCACTATTAAAG
>JAQFZP010002529.1:0-13335 GCA_034695745.1 Geophilus truncorum | reverse complement strand
TCGTCTGAGGTAAGATATACAAAATATGAATGTCTTAAATCATGCTTTCTGTGAATGTGTTTACTTTAATTGAGAAATTTGAAAAATAGTAGGTGTTTACATATACAGAAGAAGAAGTGATAGTGACATAACTTATATGAAAAAGTTTTAACTAATTACTTTATTTATTTATTTATTGATTTATTTATTTACTTACTTACTGATTTATTTTTATAGGAAAATTTTCCACCAGATACGTATGGTTCCATACGAGCATTATTAAATCAAGCTCTGCAAGCCATACAACAGCAAAACGTAGTAACCACAGCAGAAACAAGCATTGGTAAGTAATAAATGTAAACTTACTTAAAAAATAGAAAAGAAATAGTTAGTCATAAAGTTAAATAAAAATCAAATATTCTACTCACACAAGTCTACTACAAAATTAAGGGTCCCATTTATTAACACACTCTTTTTCCTAATTTTCACACTCTTTTCCCTGATTATCACACTTAAGAAACCCTGAATTTTCCAGTCCTGACTTTTACACTCTTCAATATTTTTTTTACACTTTATTTCTTAAAAACCCTATATTTTACACTTCCTGACTTTTATCACTGGGAGCGTTCTACAACGTTAAAGCAAGGTACACACATTCATGATACACGTTGAATTCGAGACACATGAGACTTTCCAGAAAACAGATTTATTCCAAAATGAATTTTTTTAGAAAACGAATTGTTCTACAGAAAAAAAAAAATAAATAAATAAAGAAAGGACCAAATATTTTGAAATGCTTAGATTCGAGATTTGAAATATTAGACACATTGCGATTTTCAGTGTAGACGAAATACGAAAAACGCAATAAAAATTCGCCACCATTAATTTAGTTTTTAGATTTTCATATTTCGGTACGGTATCATTATGATTTCAATTTCTCCCAGCTTTTGACCAAATTATAAGAAAATTACCATCATTATTTTATTTCATCATTACTATGACTTTTTATTATATAAAAACCCATAAGCATGGCTTATGTTTAATTGGAGATTATTTGCACATTACCTATTCTTTTAAATCCATCAAAAAGAAAAGTTTTATGATCACTAACCTAGATAAAAAAAAAAAAAATTTCCGAAAAATCGCAGTGTTTAAATGTATAAAGTAAGTTCAATATTTTATAAATTGTCGTAATGTAATTATATAAATATTTTGCCTTCAAAATATTTCTATTTCTTTTTTAGAAAATGATTTGCGAGTGAATTTGAATCTTGACATTTTAAGCTCGAAAAATTTAATTGCGATTTTCCATTGAATAAAATCAGCATGGAATAAATCTTTTTAAAATAAATAAACTTTAACATGTATTGTGTAAATATTGGTCTGTGTACGTTGTTTTAACGTTGTAGATCGCTCCTAGTGATAAAAGTCAGGAAGTGTAAAATATAGGGTTTTTAAGAAATAATGTGTAAGAAAAATATTGAAGAGTGTAAAATTCAGGATTTCTTAAGAGTGAAAGTCAGAGATAAGAATGTGTTAATAATATATCCCTCAAAGTTAATATCTATAAATAAAGTAAATTTTCCATTGCTATAGTTAATGTTTAAGAAGTGTACATTTTTCAAGTAGACTGCGAGAAGAAAATTTGATTTCGAGCCCTGTTTTGACTAACTTAAAAGTGCTTGTTGTAAATAATACAACTTTTCTTATGCATATTTTAAATTAATTTAATTTTCCTGTGTTTATTAGGAGGTTCCGGTTCCACTCAGTCATCAACACAAAGATCAATGACGTCTCAACCTAGACTGGAGTCAACACCATTACGTAAGTGTAAATTAAATGATATATTTCATTGTAATGCAAGTTTTATTTGTTTTGCAGACGACCACACTCAGACCGGTAGTTTGTTTAACATGACACCACAACTGAGAAGCCAACCAATGGCAACATTATCAGGTAAGTTTCAATTTAGGCCGTTAGGTATTTAATTTAGACTTTTGCTCTTTGCCTTTATTTATTTAAATGTAATTGATACTGTCCCGTAATTTAATCGGTAAGGACTTATATTTGCCAATACATTGTGTTATCCATCGATACTGATAAATTCTAGTAAAAAATGGATTAGTAAAAAGTAAACTTAAGTACAGAGACCTGATTAAATTTAAAGCCGTTTCATTTAACGACACCAGTTTGCATTGTGTTGCATTGTGTACAGTAAACAAAAAAAAAAAAAAAAAAATAGGCGGTGAAAATAGCTCAGGTGTAATTTCATTCAAGGTAATAGTTTATTTTTTATGTAAATGAAATTTTCATTTTTTTTGTAGCCTACGGGGAAACAGCTAGAACGACCAGTACTGCTAATGAGACACCAGAACCAAGATGCCAAACAATGTTGCAGACAATGCGTTAGTATTCATTCAACTTATATAGTTTATATAAGTATATGTAAAGTTTTATACCCTACCTGCGCGTAAATACGAAAAAAGTAAACTATATGGAGTTTCAAATTCCTTTTAAATAAAAAAATAAATAAAAAGCACAAGAATAAGTTACAGTATTGACCACTTTCTATATTAAAATATCAATTTAAAATGTTTTAGATATTTTGTTAAGAATTATATTCATTTGTTTTTTATGTAAACTGCTATTAAGCTAAGAAAAAAAATCAGTTCAAACCGGTTTTATGAATTACAACCAAGTGATTAGTGAAATTGATAATAATTTTTTCATTTATCTTAACTAGAACAGAGAATAAATTTTTGTTACTAAGCATAAAATTATCTTCTTTTAGAGCAAAATTTATCAACACCATTGATGGAATATCGCAGCTTGTTTGCAACTAGAATCAAGAAGTCCTCCACAAGGAGAGACAAAAAGCCGTACGATAAAACCTGGACTCATAGCTTTCTTTGTCTGGCCGATCCTGAGCAAAACACCAAACCAACTCCAACTGAAAGAGAGCAGTTGGAAGCAGCTGGTTTGGGATTAAAGAAAGTATCATTCCACAAGTTGGCCGAGTGGGAGGAAGTGAAAGCAACACTTTTGGATAGTTTCCCAAAATTAGAACGCGGAGGATCATTCGACTTGTGGCGAGTAAGTGGAAAGTCCAGACTGAAATTACTCAGTATGCCGCCTACAGGATATTCAGTCAAATCACTAAGTTCAAGTGACTTGGGCCAAGCGATATGTTACATTAGACCGATTCAGTATGAATTGAGCTTGGAGCCAGTTCCAACTTCTAGTTACTCGAATGTAAGTGTTCATTTTTTTAATAAACAAATATAATTACATGAAAAATAATTTTTTTTTATTGCATTTGCAGGATTCTCAAGACGTGACAGAACTGTGTCACATGTGCAATCAACAGATCCCGATCAGACGTCTTCGAGACCACACAAGCACATGTTTTCACATGAGTGATTCGTCCGACTCAGAAAATGAACAAGAAAATGAACTTCCAGCGTCAGGATTTATCAGCAATGTGGTAAACAGTATTTTTTAGACATTATGTTTCGAGTAGGGATATTAAGTGATTTATTACATTTGTTTATAGTTGTTTAAGAAATAACTGTAAAGTCAAATTTAGAAGTTTTTTATATTATAAGCTCAAACAAAAAATTTTTTTTATAGGACGGCTACACAAATGAAGGTGCTACATCGTCTTCAAGAATGCAAGAAGTGTTAACTGTTCAAACTGTGTGTGCAGTTTCTGAAGAACAAGCAAGAAATGCAATGGAAGTTTCCATGGGAGATGCAAATGCAGCAGTTCTTGCATTGCTTGAAGGTAATATTAAGAAACCTGTACTGGTTTCACTTCACCTCACCTCGTAAAATATTAATTGAATGAATAACAAGCCTAATTGTCAAATGTAATATAATATCTCCGGTTCTATGCAATTAGGTTTAGATACTAGACATACATATAAAAAAAAATTTAAAACATTTACATTCCTATTTTGACATAAGCAAAAGATGAAAAAATTATTAAAATTTTTATGTTCAAATGTACTGGGGAAAATCTTTTAAACTTGGATCAGTATTTTTGCATACTTTAATTGGGTAAAACACAACTAGAACCATGCTAGAACTTATTTTAACACAAGTATCATGTAACTGAATACTTAAGAATGAATGTTGACACACAACCATTTAAACGTTTTTTTTCTTTCTTTTTCTAGTGCTATCAATCTAAATATTTGACTGTTATTATTATATTTTAATTTATCTTAACTTTGAAATTTCAGAAAGTGAATCTACACAGACTGAAAGAGACAACTATTATGCTACAAACACTACAGGTAACAATTAGTGTATAGCTAAAAATTAATCACATTTATCAAGGGAGATGAATGCATTTTATGTCTTAAAACTGCATTCAATTGGTTATGATAACATGATTAAAAGCAACAATGCTTCAACATTACGAATCAGCAAAATAATAAAAGAAATTTACATTTAGAGTTGCATGATAAACTTGAAATGTTCAGGGCATGTAAAACATAACTGGGAAGTTCAATTTTTGTTATTTTTTAACAGCCAAACTACATAATGTTAGTAAATGTTATGAATAATTTGAGAAATATAGATATTAAATTTTTGCTACATTTCATAAGGATTCTTAAATTACATTTGTTAAAAAAGTTTTTTATTTTTTTTGTATTTTCAGATTCGTTGACAGATGCATTTAATGCATTGAGTGTCTTTCAAGAAAGAAGAAATGAAGACAAATCTAGCAGGATTAAAGTCAACAGAATGGACGAGAATGAGTGCATACTGGACATAATCGCATATTACAAGAAAGCAACTTGCAAAGATTTAGAGGCCGAGCCTACGCCACGGTTCCAGAATGAAGAAGGTGTCGGATCGGGACCAAAACATGACTTTTTTAGCTTGGCGACTAAGCAATTGTTATGCGGTTTCAAACTTAACGGACAAACACGGGTGGATATATTTGAAGGCGAAGAAGATCACAAATTACCGACACCAAACACGATGAATCTTCAGAACGGTTTATACGAATTTGCTGGGAAAGTGATGGCGCATTCGATTCTATGGAGTCAGCCATTAGTGCATGGCATCTCGGAGGTTGCAGTGGCTTATTGGATGACCGGCTCTGATGCATGCCAATCTGCAATGACAGTAAATGACATTCCTGACGTTGACCTTCGAATAGTAATTAACCAGGTAAGAATTTGTTGCAAAAATTTACACTGTGTTAAAATAACATTAATTACAATTTCAGTTGTCAAATTTGAAACCATTAGAAGAGCCGAGTGATTCGTTGAAATTAGCTCTTCAAGAATACATGGCAGAGGCGAATTTGTATGTCATTAACAGCACCAACAGCCAATATGTCTGTGCACAACTGATGATATACTACATTATTACAAAGAGGGAGCGAGAACTGAACAGTATGCTGAGGGGTTTGGAGAGTATAAGTCTAGTTACATTCTTGAAAGCAAACAGCGTTGCAAGACTTGCGTTTTTTCCGCGTTCATCGAGTGTCAGTTTTACAGCCGATGATATTATCAACCTCGTTTCTTTCGACGAAGAAGACAAATCTGAAGCAAACAGCCGAACCGAACAATACTTCTTTAACTATTTGAGAATGTTAGAAGCATCCGAAGATGGTAAGTTAGGATCATGCTCAACTTAATATAAAAAAAATTTTATTAAAGAGATTTATATTATTTTTTTAGACTCTGAAAGTTTGCAAAGTCTATTGCACTTTTGGACAGGCTATGCACGCGTCCAGTCAGATTCTTATTCATTGCAAGTGAAGTTTGACAGTGAGATTGAACTGCCAGAGTCATCGGTTTGCTTCAACCAGTTAAAGTTGCCCACCAGACACGTCACCCAAGAGTTATTCGTGACAGCTTTCCAAACAGCTTTAAAATACGGTGCCACTGGATATGCGTTTGTGTGATATTTTTAACTAACTAAATTATCCTCGGTACTTTTTTCTTATTATTATTATTATTTGCAATTTTGTTTTAATAAGAAGTTAAGAAAACTTCTTCGATTTACAAGCGCTTGCGTTTATAAAGTTTGTCTGGCATTTATTTCTGTAACGCATTTATTATGAGATGTGGTTGTCAATTAGAAATATAGTACGATGTATGGAAATATTAAAAAGTACGTGAAATGCGGTCGAGAAATACGGTAGAAATCAAGAAATGCAGTTAGTTATACTGCTTAATTTAAAAATTATTTTGTATTCTTTAATTTTGTTATAATTTTTTGTAAAAAAAGGAAAGACGTTTGTATTTATTTTTTATTTTTCTACTTTTTGTAAAATAAAAAGGTTAAGGAAAAGTTTTGTTACCTGTATTAATTTTTCTTATCCTTAAAAAACTTTTAAAACTTCTCCCACAAGCCAAAATTGCATAACAAAAAAAAAATAACAAAAACTGAGCACTTACAAAGCATTCTAAACGATGTTACAGTTCGACTGCTGTCAAAAGATTAAATTCAATTAATCCATATTCTGATCAAAAATATCAACAAAGATAAATTCTTATCCAAACTTTCACAAGCAACAATAAAAGAATGTTTGTGTCAAAATTTTCACACAAAATGTGTAATTTAATTTTTCGAAACTATCGATGGTGTAAGGGGTTATGAAATTCTTACAGAGTACAGTACTCACGTCACATTTTTATAGTTAGAAAAGAGAACGAGCTCAAAAACAGTCTGAACCCAACCATTTGTCATAACAAAATAATTATTTGTTAAATTAACATTGGTTCCAATAATTAAAAATAATTTATAAAACTTTTCCCCTTGGTTTGTCATGCTAATAGACAGTTCTTCCCTCCGGTGCGCCAGTTTTATCTTCTTCACGCGATAGGAGATAAACTATGCACGTCAAAATCATTATTGTTCCGCTTAGCAAACAGCAAATAAATTCTTTGTCAACCTCCTAACACACGAACCGAAACAGATAAATCCCAAGATTCGTCAAAATTGTCAAACAATAACAAAAATTCATTATAAGACCGGAATGTAGAGCTGTCAAACTCTTTCAAGGGTTATATTAAATAAATTGTTAATCAACTTACAAAATCTTTCACCTGTTATAATAGACAAATTTTTATTGTCAAATTTCAAACAAAACACACAGGTCAAATTTTACGCTTGTTGTGCTCGGCAATTTCGCGTCCAAAATTTCAGACATTCACAACTACCAAACGATAAATCACTCTCTCTGGTCAAACATTTTTCACTTATTATAATCGACAAATTTCGTGTATCAAGTCAAACATTTTTCAACTGTTAAAATCGACAAATTTTGTTTATCAGGTCAAACATTTCTCACTTGTTATAATCGACAAATTCCGTGTGTATCAGGTCAAACAGTTCTCACTTGTTAAAATCGACAAATTTCGTGAGCATCAGGTCAAGCATTTTTCGCCTGTTATAATCGACAAATTTTCAGACAATGATCAAATTACTCTCTCCGGTAATGTTAGTCGTTTACTATAGTCGTTTTCGGACCTTGTTTCTAGTTAACAAACCTCACGCCAAAAATTTTTCACGTGATCTGGAAAACCAACACGTCAATCATTTTTCACGTGTAAACCTTTGCATAAGAATGTGTCGTAAACGCATTCTCGTTTTTATCGGTATAACATGCTTTATAATATTAATAATGATGTCATAGATCTAAAACACAAATTGGTCAAAATGGTGGCTGTGCGTGTCAATCGTCCACCGGAAACGTGGTAAGTCTCAAAAATCATCCAAATGAATCTTTTAAACATTAATCCACCTTTAACTTAAACTTTAACGGCCAAAACTCGAATTTAAATCTAAAAAAAAGTGAAAATGGCATCTCTATGGCACTTCAGCATGGGCGCTATGCGGTTTTTGAAGTTTGAGCTTAAAATTTTGCTGTTTTTTAATTCCAGGTGGGTTTGAAGGTGATCAAACACTGTCATGAAGAAGGCGCTGGGACTACAGATGTGGCTCAGGGAGTTTTATTGGGTTTAGTGGACGGAAATCGGCTTGAAATCACGAATTGTTTCCCATTTCCCCGCCATACGGACGAAGAGGACTTCGATGAAGGTAAAAAAATTTCAAAAAATTTGAATAAAAACCTAAAATTAAATTTTGTCTTTACAGTCGAGTACCAAATGGAAATGATGCGTCATTTGAGACAAGTAAACATCGATCATTTGCACGTTGGATGGTAACAAAGCACGTATTATGGTGGATATTTGAATAAAACGTTGCTGTATTCGCAGTTTAGCTACCAGAATTCGATCGAGTAGTCGGTTGTGTTGATTTATGGTAATTTTGGGATTTTTTTAATCCGAATTTGGGATTATTTTGAATTTTTTTGAATTTTTTTTTAGATCCATTGCGAACTGCACGAGGATTTTTATCAATTAAAGCATTCAGATTGACTCCAGCGATGATGCAGATGCATAGAGATGGAGAATTCTCACCAGACAGGTGTTTATAAGTTTTTTAAATTTAAAAAATAAAATTTTTATTGTGGATAAAATAAAAATTTGTGTTTAAAAAGTTTAAAATTTATCCCATTGCCATGAAAATGTGAAATACAGTTTTTGTTTTTTATTTTTTTTATCAATAATTCGTCAATTTGATTTTTTTTTATATTTTTTAATTGACAGTGTTTAGATACGTTGTTTCGGTCTGGTATCTGCGCTGAACTGACGTCATCTCTTGTGATTCCCGAAAGTTGCGTAGTGAGACAGAATTTGGTCTTTTTAAAGTCTTTTTTCACTTTAATTAATCTATTAACATACTATCTAAATAAAAATATAAAAAAAACTTACTTAAATTAATGAATTTAGTTAAAAAACGCTACTTAAAGTTGGCCGCGTGTGTGATGTTTGTCAACATAGGGTCACGTTCTGCCACAGGATGGCGCTACTCGGGTTGCGTTGAGGAACCAGGTTTAGAATGAAAGACAAGGAAGAAGAGGAAGAATCATGGGAACAGACCGTACACTCGCCACAAAGCTGAGAAAAAAGTGAGTTCCGAAACATGTTGCGTTGTACCATTTATTACGCCTAACCAAAGTCCCATGTTTGAAATGTGAAAAAATTGAGAGAAAAGCCGTTTTTAAACGATAAAGTCTTTGAAAGAAATTCCCAAGTGGTTGTTTTTTGTAATGTTATAAATATTTTATGAAAAAATTATAATTTTGTGATTTTTTTCTAGCCATTGTTGAGAAGACTAGACTGATAGACACAGTGACGTGTATTATTCTCCTGCGTTGGATGACGAAATTTCTGAGCTGGAAAACTGAAGATTTGATGGAAGATTTAAATAAGAGAAGTTTATTTCTATATCTTTTTTTTTATCTCGTTGTTTGTCGATAAAACTTTCTTTTTCTTATTTCTCAACGAGTCCGCACGTTCTCGCATTAATTAAAACAGTTCAAATCAGATCTTTCATTCTTCTCTTAATTTAATCAATTTGTTTATTAATTGTATTTTATTTTTTTTACTTCAAGTTGTTTACTATAGAACCTTGTATTTTTCCCATTTCTCTTTATAAATCCGCACGTTCTCGCATTAATTAAAATTGAGTTCAAATCGGATCTTTCCTTCTTTCTTTCTTTCATTCTTCTCTTAATTTAATAAATTTGTTTATTACTTGTATTTTAATTTTTTTTACTTCAAGTTGTTTACTACAGAACCTTGTTTTTTTCTCATTTTTTTTTATAAATCCGTACGTTCTCGCATTAATTAAAACTGAGTTCAAATCGGATCTTTCCATTTAACATTCTTCTCTTTCTTTTCCTTTCAAGTTCATTTTAATTTAATTGATTTATTTATTTATTAATTTTATTTTATTTTTTTTAATTTTAAAATTGATGATCGCATAAAAGAAGGTGAAGTTATCCAGGTGAATAAATGAAGTTTTGGCACTCAATGCGGATTAACGGAAGCATTTTTTTTTAAATTTTTTTACTTTAAGTCGTTTACTATAGAACCTTGTATTTTTCCCATTTTTCTTTATAAATCCGCATGTTCTCGCATTAACTAAAACTGAGTTCAAATCGGATCTTTCCTTCTTTCATTCTTCTCTTAATTTAATCAATTTGTTTATTAATTGTATTTTAATTTTTTTTACTTCAAGTTGTTCACTATAGAACCTTGTTTTTTTCCTATGTTTATTTATAAATCCGCACGTTCTCGCATTAATTAAAACTGAGTTCAAATTGGATCTTTCTTTCTTTCTTTCATTCTTCTCTTAATTTAATCAATTTGTTTATTAATTGTATTTTAATTTTTTGTACTTCAAGTTGTTTACTATAGAACCTTGTTTTTTCTCATTTTTTTTATAAATCCGCACGTTCTCGCATTAATTAAAACTGAGTTCAAATCGGATCTCTCCATTTAACATTCTTCTCTTTCTTTTCCCCTCAAGTTCATTTTAATTTAATTGATTTATTTATTTATTAATTTTATTTTATTTTTTTTAATTTCAGAATTGATGATCGCATAAAGAAGGTAAAGTTATCCAGGTGAATAAATGAAGTTTTGGCACTCAACGCGGATTTACGAGAGCATTTTTTAAAATTTTTTTTACTTCAAGTTGTTTACTATAGAACCATGTTTTTTCCCATAATTTTTATTTATAAATCCGCACGTTCTCTCATTAATATAATGTGAGTTCAAAACGGATATTTCCTTCTTGCATTCTTCTCTTTCTTTTTATTTTTGTATCATGGCTGCTGCCCTACATGGAGTGAAGTGCGTAAGTAAGTAAGTAACTAACTAATAAAGCTATAAATGCATATTGTAATAAAAAATAAAATAAATAAAATAAAATCAAGATGACAACAAAAAGAAATCATCCTTGGAGCACGGATTAAGAAGTATGCAAGTAAGTTATTCTCAATCCCCAATAAGCATAAACTTTGTCTATTTCTTCAGACCCCAAAAAGTAAAAAAATTTGTTATTAATTTAAAAATCAGGCTTCTATACCTTAAAAAAGGCGTCAAGCATGTTTGTTAACGTTTTCTGTAGCGATGGCAGCGCACGCTCTTTTTTTATTTATTGAAATTTGTGAAGGAATATTGCATCTATAATGGCATACTCAATTCATAATTCATTCATCGTTTATTTTGTTGTACAACAGTGTTTTATTCCTTTAAAAAATTTGACCGAAAATTGTTTGGGAGAATCTGAAAACCACGCATCTATCTGTAAAATTAAAATTAGCGCCATCTAATGGTAAAAAGTGAATTAAAGGAGGTGAAATAGAACTTAGTGCCATCTGTTGAAAACAAATGGTACTAATAAAAGCAAAAACCAGCGTGAGATGAGTGGCCTCATGTTTTAAAATTTTTGTAGCAAAAAGGTATTACGCATTTCGTATGAAAATCATAACAAATCAGAGATAAAAAAAAATTATATTTGAATTTATTAACCGATGAATCAATGTGTTTACCCGCCGTTAGTCTGACCCGGTCGCGACCGGGCGATTTTTTTAAAATCAAAAATGGCTGACTCTTCTTGCTGCTCTTGTCTTGTTAAATTAATGAATTGTTTGTTTGTTTTGTCATCAATAGGTTGCAGATTACATTTCAATCGTCACGAAATATTACAATCTTAGGAGTCTGCAACGACTGCGAATTTAAAGATTACGGGAAGTATTATATTGGAACAAACCATTTCTTTTCGAAACATTTACTTTGTTTTTTCTTAATATAGATTGTCGTTACTTATACCTCTTCAGTTGGAAGTACCACGCATGCACACACGACATCAGTCTGATACGTATCGAGTCATCTTCCTTCCTTTCATTCAAAGTAAATAATTTACGTTTTTATGCAAATCCTAATATTTAGAATCTCTAATATCTGGAATGAAATAAAAGGTATAAACATTTCATTTTAAAATCTAAATGAATAAATAGAATTTAATAACATTCATTTGAATTACATCTTAACAAATTGCGAACTGTCATTATTCCAACTAATGTGACAAATATTGTTGATTTAAACATTGAATTAAGTTTTGTACGACTCTTGTTTATCGAACCAAATAACGTGTCGAGATTATATTTTACACAGTTTACAAAATGGGAAAGTAATAAACTCCTGTAATTTACGGACTAAAAACAGCAGTTTACAGATTTCGAATTAGGAAAAACAATGGACGCAGGTCAACGACCTGCAGCAAAAAAAATACAAGTGTGACATCCAATATCTTGGTTTTTAAGATTTTTTTTGGTAATTTATGAATAATCATTAGCAGCACTCAAACTACAACAAAGTGCGGTCAAAAACACGACTTTTAATATTTTTTCTTAACTTTGGTTTGGAATTTGAGATGCTGTTTGTATGTTGTGTATGGCTTCAAGAACCATAAGATAAGTATCAAATCCAAAACAGTCACTTGTTCTGTTGACATCGACGGTTGCAATCAACTGATTGAACTCTTGGGGCTGTAAAGGATTTGACACATTTGGCACCACAATCGAGTTTTCATCGTCATCTTTGTTGTGCATCGAAGAAAAATCTTCAGCATAATCGACTCCAAACTGTTCCTGGAAATAAAAATTAATAAAATTAAATTTTAAACCAATTTACTAAATATTAATTTTTACTGAGAGAGAGAGTTGTGTACTCTCTTCGATCACTCTGCCATCTCGAGTGTGTTGTAAACCAGTGACCCATAACTGATTTGGTCTTTAATTATGTTCGCTTGATAGTTTGTTATTGTTCTATCCAGCCGCAAATAAATTAAGATGATTATTAATTCGAGACAAGAAACAGATGTGTAACGCAAACAGATGTACTTCATTGTCAGATTCTAATATTCAGTCCAATTCCATTTTACGAAAAATTGTGTAATACATCATGACACAACCTTCCCAACTATCACGCCATAGTCTTTCTATTCTTTGGTTATGAACACTTTTGCCTGTAATCATACTATGACGGTTTGGCCCACGCAAAGGATGTTCTAGCATGAATTTTGCCACTCCAGTATTTTCCAATCCTTTATCTGATCTTACTCTGGATGGTAAACCAAACCTCAAAACAGCTCTCTGAAATAATGCAAGCACTGTGTTTGCTCTGTTGTTGTCTGCTGCTTGTAGGTAAGTGATTGTGCGCGAAAAACCATCAATGCCACCGTGTATAACAATACACCACCTGAAACAGTGAAAAGTATTTTGTAATAAAAAAATGAAATAAATAGATAAATTGATAAACACATTTTTGCATTAAAACTTATTTCCATTCATAAAAAGCCATTATTTGTTTAAAATACATAAAACGCAAGTTTTGCAGAAAAAAAGCATAAATTCGTGAAAAAGTTATGCATTACATGTGCAAAGCGTTTAAAACCACAAACATTTATGCA
>JAQFZP010002528.1:0-13352 GCA_034695745.1 Geophilus truncorum | reverse complement strand
TCTTAAGCGGAACTGACGTCATTTTTTTAAGACAACACACTTAGCACACTTAACACACAACTTTTTGAATGCAGCTACTGAGAAAGGAAAAGATGTTCCGAGTCCCATGACGTCAGTTGTAAACACCCCGCGCCCGATCGTCACCGCAACGCGGCGAAAGCGAGCGCCAAACCCAAAATATTCGGATTATTTGTATAATATTAATTATACAGATACAGACGAATAAAACGTCAAATCACTCGTCAAAACTAACTTTGCACCGCAAACAAGATTTTACAAAACTGTAGAATTTTTGAGAAAGGGGTGATGTCTTAAATTATCACGTGATCGGGCCTATGAATCAGCTGACTGACCTGAAGAATTCAGTTCACTCTGTTTTCAAGTCGATCACACTGTGGATTACAACTCTTAACTGCTCGTTTACTAAAAGTGAGTTTTATCAAGAATGAAAACAACATGTTTAAAAGTAACTGTTATTAAATCGTGAATCTTTTATTTTACTTCGTAAAAGGAAAGCAACACAACTTTTTTCGAAACGAGTTGTGTTAAAAAAGTCAAGGAGGTCAACGGCACCGCCATTGTTGTCCAAGGCTTATCTTCCCCTCAAGTGAAGGATACAACTAAAACACCACTTTAGAGAACTGTGAGTTAAATAGTTTACATGACAAGAAACAGAAATTCAAAGAATCCTCTATTTCTGTAGAGTGCGACTAGTCACGTGTTCTTCCAGTGGAGTTTAACTTATTCACCGAAAATCCCCGACTTTCGAGAAAAGTACCGTGAGTTAAATAATAGTATTTTTACTCATAAAATAGTAATGAATTCCTATTTGACTAAATAATTATTCACTAAAAATTAAGTGAATAAGATGATGACGTAATTTATTAAAATTTAAGTTAAGTATTCAAATTCAGAGAATTTAAAGTATACTTAGCGTTAACCAATAATTATTAGAGTAAAATTTAATATTTGACACAAATTCTCTCCGAGAAAATGGTGAAAAACACAGTTTTGCTATTGCCATATGTGTTAAATCCAATTAATGTCCACTTATTCGGAGAATAAACCTAATTGATGGAATTAATAAGTTTGAAAACGAATGGTAAATTAAATATTGATTTAAATTCTCTCCGAGAACAAAGATTAATGTTGATTTCTTAAGATTTGCATATTAATTAATTAAAACAATAATTTTCGAAGAAAATAATTTTAATAATCTGATTAATGCGAGTCTGAATTTATTTATTTAAATAAATAGAATCGAGAACAGAATTTAGTTTAGATTAAAATAATAATTTGGTGAATTTTATTTTAATCAAAAAGGAATTTATTTCTACAAGTTATCAGTGTCATTCTATTAATTGCTTTATTGTCATCACAGATGCCAAAGAGCAAGAAGTCGAAGCGCCACTCGAAGTCAAGGAGCCGTCGACATGACCGCTCGAGTTCGAGTTCGTCGTCATCCAGGAGTCGTTCTCGTAGCCCCACGCGACACCGTCGTCGTGATCACGACCTACCATCAATGAACGACATGTATGACGCCTGGAAAAATCAACAGACAAGATCAAACACTCGAGTAGAGTCAACTCCTCGAGCCAATTACGGAAGTCAAACGTCCTCATACTACAAGAACCGTCCACGACGTCATTCGTACTCGAATAGGCCACCATCAACGTCATCAAGGACGAACACTCAATACAGCCGATTGAAATCCTCACACGTTAAGCCGCCCCCTGAAAGTAAACCTGCTCAGAAATTCAACTTACTTCCACCGGAGCCAATAGCAGGGCCATTGCCTAGCCAGGTCTACACTCCAATCGAGAACACCGTTCAGTCAACTGGAGCGAGACCAAAAGGGCCATATTCGGGCATTACTCGAGGAAGTTATCGAGGAAACAACTATCGACCTAACATCACTACGCAGCGTACTGCTTACGTCCCGAGAGAGACTCCGAGAGAAATTCCGAAGGAAGTTCCGAAAACTGCTCCGCCTACGTTAGCAGTGAAGCCTATACCGAAAGTTCCGACTCCACCAGCTAATGAGAGCCCCACGAAAGCTACCGCTCGCACCGAACGAATGGCAAAACGTTTTGACAGTTTAACCATGAGTGGATTGAATGCCATAAAGAACAGGCAAGACAGTCCCAACTTTGCCTCCTGTAATTTATGTATGGCAACCGGCTGGTTGACTGGCATCGCCGGTGGCCCACATGCCATCGGCTGTATAAATTGCCAAGGCATCGGTTCCATGCCTAAAATAATCCCTTGGAGCGAAGGGGTCCGCGAACTAACTCTGATGGGAGCCCTAACTGGCTGTTCGGGTCGTAGATGGGGGACATGCCGCGATTGCTTGGCTCCAATAGATGCAGATGGACATAAGGTCGTATACGACCCGAATTTTCTCTTCAAAGCGATACCTAATTATAATGCTTGGTTCCGCAACTGCGTCACCGACGCTAAAAAAATTCGAAACGAATTGGGCATGAACCGGTTTGATGTACCTAGTTTCAAACTTGCCACTCCGAAGTCGGCCATTCCGATTAAGGATGCAGATAAAGAAGATGAAGCGTGGGATTGGGGAGAAGGAGAAGTTGCACCGCAACCGCCACCGGAGACTTTTCGACCGATTCCACCAGCCGAGCCACAGTCGACTTTTGTGCCGACTTCAGCAAAGGATGTCGCCTTCGCAGTCAAAAGCAACAGGTACGGTAATAATAAATTTTAAAATTAATATTTTATAAAAACCTATTTTTATTTATTATTTTTAGGCTGAGCCGATCGACTTATCTCGATCATCTATAGATGATGAAAGTGTAAATTTAAGTTATTATTTTATATTTAATTAAATAATGTTTATATATTTTTTTATTTATTTTATGTTTTAGGAGACCGACATCGTCGTTGATTGAGTTATTTATTTTTCTTTTCTATTTATATGTAACTTATATTAAAAAAAATGTTTAATTCATAGCCGTTTGTTTTTAAATTTGTATTCTAAATTAATTTTTATTATGTTATTCTATTCAATTCTTTTTATCAGGTAATACATGTTAATGAATTCACATTAATTTATCAGTGGTATCTGATACATCGATTATTATCTAATCCTGATCGACAGTATGGATACTTTGTTTGAATTTAAATCTTCGATTACGTTATGGTCAACTTCTGGCTGCGATACTACATCTGGCAACATTGAAACAGATTTTTTTTAAATGCGCAATGCAGTGAAAGACACTTTCAAGAGGTGTCAAAACGATGAAGTTTCCAGGGGCGTAGCTATGAGGCAACCTACAGCACTGCTGTAAGACCCCAAGCTTGGAGGGGCCTCCGAAGCGTTCTGATGACCTTTTTTTTAAGATGTGAGTAAAAAAAAAAGTTCATCAAACGGAAATCAAGGACTGCCAAAATAATTTTTGCTGTTGGGCCCAAACATTGTAGCTATGTCATTGGAAGTGTCATGTTGCCTGAACCAAATCCAACTCAAAACGAGCACAAAATACATAATTTCCCCATTTCAGGGCTTATATTCAGATTATAAAGTTCAATGTTAACATTCATGATGGTTTTTATATCTGTAATAATTGAAAAAAAACACGTTAAAACGACAGTTTGATTCGAGAGCTCAGTGGGTGTGGTTTCGCGACTGGGATAAAAACTTCAGCTTCAAATTAGTTATTAAATGCACAAAACACTTTTTCGGGGCTCAGGTTCATTGTGGAATAGTTACGTTATATTTATCATGTTGATTTTATCATTGAAAAAAATGCAAAAAACAGTAAAAACGTTAAACGGTTGCTTTAGCGAAGTCCATAGAGCACCACCCAGTGACGAATTTCCGAAGATCTCGTAACAGAAAATCGCAATTCAAAATTAATTATAACACATTGTAAAAACTCTTTAACACTTTAACCCCCTAAACAAAAATAAGTTTCAATATATTTAATTTTCTAAAAAATATGTTCCCGTAGCGAGTTTCAAGTGGATAATAGGACATCATTTCCGTTTCTGTGTATATAACTTTCAATAACGTGCAGTATTACCTGAGACGTGTTTGACCTGAGTATTTATACTGGGCTACCAGTTAAAGTGCCAAGATTGAAAAGCTCTGAGTAGAGAAAGATCTTCACATTCATACAAGAAAAAATAACACAAAAACATTTAAAAAAAATTTAACTATCCTGACCAGACACATTTTAGATCTGGTAACCCTGTATTCTATAAGTCAAGAAATGACTCGCATCCAAATAAAAATTATAAATCATTTTATTTATACAAAACACAAAACAAACATATCCCAGTTACCATGTTATGTTCAGATGAAATGAATATTTACCCTCATTACATACAATAGGTAAGAGGAGTTGAGGGTCAGATGTACACCAAACAACTTCGAAACCGATAATGAAATGAGTACCGGACATTATTTTGATATTGAAAGAAAGTAAATTTTTATATAATAACACTTTTAGGATTGATTGATTATTAATTTTATAATTAACTAGCACAGGTGCCCGTGCTTCGCTACGGGGTACAGGAGCATCCTTATTCACAAAGTCGACAACCTTGAACTGACGACCTGATCGCATGATGGCGTTCCGACATACACTTTTATCACATAGTGTCATTCACATATTGTTTAAAATTAAAGTTCATTTTCGTATAATTTCTTAGAAATATCGCTGTTATGATTGTGACGGTATGAAAATACCGAATAAATTAATTAATATGATAAAAATGAGACCGATGATAATGTGTTTTGATTTCAATTGAAATCCTAAGAAAATAATTTGAATTAATGACATTTTTTAAACCCTGAATGAGTTGATGTACAATAATGATTTTAGTTCAAATGTATGTCACCAGGTGGAAACTAAGACGGCTGTCGAAAGGTAAAATGACCTCGGGAGCCAAGTAGAAGCTTTTCTATTGGCCCGCGTAGTAATTACCACTGAAGTATAAAAGAGAACTGCAGGGTGAAAACAGAGACTTTTTGAGAAACTTGCTTTTACGGTGTGAACCTTGTGTGAACCTTAAAGTCAAAACAAAGCATTGGAAACGCTTCACTAACACTTTGATTTACGGTGAACTAGTGAGGCAACTACCTGTTGACTGATAGAATTTGTTTGATTCTATCATCGAATCGCAGAGGACTCGGAGAGGCGAGCAAATCGTGAGTTCTTTAATACCACGCATACAGAAGTGGGATTCCGAGAGGAATCTGCAAATTACCTCTCTAGGTAACTACTTTTATTTGTAATTTATCGGGTTAGTTGAGAGAAAGGAATTTTAGAAACCTTCGTAATTGCGAGGGTAAAAATTCCTAGAAGTTGCAAAGTGAGTGATGCGCACACGCGTACATATTTTAAGGTCACGGCCCCTCGTGCGCGCGAGGGTTTTAAGGGTCAATTGACTCTTAAATTAATATTTCAAGAGATTGTTGTGGCAATTAGGGTGATTCTGATAGTCAGAAGGCCCAATATAAAGACGTGAGTGAATAAGAGAGATTAATTGGATAATTTTAATAATTTGATAAGTAAGAAAACCCTATTTCGTCACATGATGAGTGTCTCCATGAGCTGATACTACACACAATGAGAGTAATCAACAACAGAGTTCATGAGGACCAAATGGCTGAATACGTGGCGCGGATACGACAGGAAAGAGCTTCACGCGCGCCGAAATTTTACTGGGATGCGAAGATGAAATCTGCCCCATTTGTTTGGTGCGGTACGACGAGGACGTACTTTTGCTCCCACTATACCCACGTGGACTGTTCACGGAGGTGGTTGGCTGTGAACAAAAGCTGTCCCGTCTGTCGGTTTGATGGTAAGCGAATTTAACTGAAATATATTTTTTGAATTAAAAATTGATTTTTCTCTTTTTCCAGATTTTGATTGTTAGGTTTTACTTTATGTTGTTTATTATTTAATATGTAGTTACATTTCGGAAAATAAACGATTGTCCGATTATTCACACAGTTAATTTTTTTTGTTAGATATCTGTAACACACGAAAAAAACTACAGTATCTTACTCTCACAAATACCGTCAAAAAAATTAAATAAAAAGCTTACGTGGGAAATTGAAGGTCAGACGAACGAAACTGTTACGAATACTGCAACAACAGCATAGCAAAAACAGCAGAAAAGTGACGAAAACAATCAAAAAAACCAACGTGAGAAGAGCCAATCGGACCTCGGGTTCGAAACACGTCAAACGATTCAATAAATTCATCGCCACGTAGTGGGAAAAAAAAATGTTTTTTTTTTTTCAAAAAAAATTTGTTAAACTGTAAAAAAAAAAAAAAAAGAAGAAGAAGCTTCACCGCAACACATACCGAATCACAGACAGGCGAAATAAACAGAAAATTCTACAAGGACGCTGATATTACGAGGAAAAATCGAGACTCGATTAATGGAGCGAATTTTCCAGAAAAAGAAACAAAAGTGACATAATCGAAAAGATAAGAAGCTTGCGTGGGATAATTTAAATAGAGAATAATTAAAATAGAGCTACTGATAACCCTCGAACGAAATAAACAAATCCAATCCGACCTTCGATGGCTCACGTCTCACCTTACGGCGTGCGTCAGCGTTCTCCCGGGCGCGTGGGAAGCGCGTGTGAGGAGTAAGATGGATAAATAAGGAGAGAAACGAATAAAAACAACTAACAGGCTGATTTCAGGGTGCATTTAGAACAAGTGTTGGACGATCCGACGCTCGTGCGAATTGATTTAAACGGCGCGATTTCGGAAATAAGGTGAGAAGTTGTTTACAATCTGAAAAATAATATTAAGAACATCTGTTTCATTCGTTTCAGTGAAGAAATCGAATTATTCAACATTGGATCAGAAGAGGAGAAAAAGTAAATAATCTGGATAAATGGATTAAATTTTTTAAAATTTTTGAAAAATGAAAAATACATCGAAACGATAAGCGATCTGGACCGAAAACTCCTAGAATTTCAAGGAAATCTTTCAGGCGACGAAGGAATCAATGACTGGGCGTGATTTTAGTCGTAATTGGCGTCGTGATTGCCATCGTGATTACGTCTACTGTTTTGGGTAGGTGAAAAACAAATCTGGAAGTAAGTACTCTTCTTGGTTGTAACTAAAGAAAGTTACAACCCAGACTTTAAAGGTAAGTTTTATTAATTTAATTATATGGGAAATAACAAGAATATGTTAATTTAAAAAAAAAAATTCAGAAATGGAAATTACATCAACATCAACTAACAAATCTACAAACACACCTTCATTTAAACGAACGGGGATTTATGTAAATAGGTTCCCACAAGAGCAGGAAAAAACAGTTACAGATGTAATAAAGAACCAAGTATTACAAAAAATTAAATAGATGATGGGAAATTGTGGTTTATAATTGAAAAAATATTGTTTTACTTAAAAAAAAAGTTACATCAATGACAACACTCGCAACTACATTATCGCAGATAACAACATCAACGTACTCAAAGGCAACAACATCAGAGAGAACATAAACAACATCAGCATCAACAATGGTTGGATTGACAGAAGGGGATTCAACTACAATACCCGTACCGGTACAGATTGTTACAACGCAACTATCCTATTGGAAACGAATACTACCAGAAGAAGTTGAGGATTACATAGATTTTTCATAAAAAGATTAATATCAATGTAAGAAAAAAAAAGAAAATTAAAAATAGAACCGAGATGATGCTTGCTCTTATTTGGGATGATAAGGGGGAGGGGCAACCATGATTGCAGAGAGGAGGTTGGAGAAAGAGAAGTTGAAGTCAGTTACATTCAAAATGATGAACGCAGAGAAATGGAGTGCAGTCGATAATGCCAGAGTTCAGCTTGGAATACAAAAATTCAACTCGGTTTTACGTAAGTAATCATTTATGGTTTTATTTTTTTTTTATTTGAAATTAAAATTTTACTAAGATTAAAAAAAAAAAATAACATTCATAAAAAATTAGGTCGACTACAGAAAACGAAGAGCCAAGCCTTATGGGAGGGTCAAGAGCTTTGTGTCAAATTCACTTATAACGGGTTATGCAGAACCGTTTGCTTTACTCTATTCTCAACGATGGAGGAGATAATGGTCCGCTTGTTGGCAGCAATTGACTAGCTCTAGGTATTTAAATGTATATAAAAAACAAACAAAAAAAACATTAAAAATTATTATCACCACTGCCACCACCAGCAGCACAAGATCAACCACATTCCAGCCACAATCGACTGACGAGGATGAATATTTGACAGAGATGCGCAAGGCAATGGAAAAAGCTCAAGACGAATACGACAGATAGTCATCCTAATTAAAAAAAAACAAAAAAAAACTCGCCGTGTCTCTGTCTCTGGCTATCAGGCCTCGTTTTTATTTATTTATTTATTTTTTAAGAAAAAGCATTTTTTTTTTTTTGTTATTAGTTTTTGTTTCAATAGCAAACAATATTTAATCACCTGTATTTTTTTATATATCATCAACAGTCATTGTGTAAATTACCTTAAAACAAACAGTTTTAAAAAATATATTTTGTATCATTTCTCACCTGTCGTGTCTGTGTGGTTTTTTTCTTTTTAGATATCATTATTGGAGATAAAAAGAAAAACGATGCTAAAAAGTCAACGCAAAAGATTATGGGGTAATGGAGTGCGATGTAAACAGAACGGAGGTTGACGTTTTGAGAAAAAAAAACGACAAACGGATGGATGACAACGAACGAATTGATATTAGCTACGTATACGATAGGTAGGGAAACGATTCTTTAGTCTAAAATAAAGTTTTTTTCTTATAGTTACATCGAGGTAAAACAACAGCTGTCGGAATACGGTGATCGTCGTAAAAACAGACTGTGTAGAGAATTAAAGATAAGTTTTATAAGAAATAATTCACTTTAGATAATAAACAGATACGACAGGTGATGGGAAGCACAGGTAAATAAAGATAACGAAATGTACAGGTAACCCACGACCAGCAACGTGAAGTAAACTAGTTTATTTAAATAATTTCTAGACAAGCATGGGATGATATAATTATGGAAATTAAAACTAATTTGGTGATGTTTGCTGTTTATGGAAAAAGACGTGGGAATTCGAGTTTGAGTGTTGATAACTTTCTTTGACATTTAAATTCGCTATAAAAACCATCATCTAACGTTACTTCGAAAAATTACGGTATAAAATGGCCGAGGCGAGACCGAACGAACCACCTCCACTACCACTCGGGAAAGAGCAGATATTGGAACTGAGCGGAGCGATCATGGAACATCACGCTTTCCGACATTACTTGCTGGAAAGTGCTGTGTCTATCCATGAGCTGATACTACATACAATGAGAGTAATTAACAACAGGGCTCATGAGGACCAAATGGCTGAATACGTGACGCGAATACGACAAGAAAGAGCTTCACGCGCGCCGAGATTGGAAATTTTACTGGGATGCGAGAATGAAATCTGCCCCATTTGTTTGGTGCGGTACGACGAGAATCAAGAGATATTGACGTACTTTTGCTCCCACTATACCCACGTGGAATGCTCACGGAGGTGGTTGGCTGTCGGTTTGATAGTAAGCGAATTTAACTGAAATATATTTTTTGAATTAAAAATTGATTTTTCTCTTTATCCAGATTTTGATTGTTAGGTTATAAAGGTTCAAGAAACAGGAAACAAGATACACAAGATACTGCACTCAACAACTCAACACAACAGGACATACCAAATTATGACTTCTGTTAGGAGTTTTGTGCCACACTTTTTCACTGTTCAACTACTGAAAGCTGAACATTGAACTTCACCTACTTTTCACTGTTCAACTACTGAAAGTTGAACATTGAACATCATCACCAAATCTGGGAGTAAGTACTCTTCTTGGTTGTAACTAAAGAACGTTACAACCCAGACTTCTTCCTACACAAAGGAAACAGTCATGTCATCCCAGCGCATCAGCTTGAAACCCACTGGTTTTCCCAAGTTAGGACACCCAACCATCTAGACTCACTGTTTTGTACAGTTTGGCATTCAACAAGCCACACTGTTATATACAGTTTGGCCACTCAAATTTTACTGATTTTTGTAAGAGAAGCAGAAATAAAGATACTTTTATTTCTTCCCCTATTTGCGAGTTTGTTTCCCATTACTTTTATTACACACACGCTCAAAGGAAAATCTACAGTACATTGCGAGATCCCACAAATTAATAGAAATTTAGTAAAAGATCGTTGTTTAAAAGTCTGATCGCGTCAGCGGAACCAGACGGTAAAGAAATTCAGACGTTTATCGACATGAAAAAATAGTTAACTAGAAACTTTATTCAATTTTAGGTATTGAATTGGTTCCATCATAAAAGATTATGATGAAAAATGTAATTCGTTGAATGGTGATGCGATTATGCAGTTGTTGAATATGGAGAATCCATTGAAGAAATTGACATTGAGACAAGTAATAATGCGAGAAATTGCCGCATCTGCCTTGAAGACATGTCTGTGGGGGCAGTAACAGTTTCACTACTGTGCAGCCAAAGTTCCATGCCAATTGTTTGAGAATTTGGATCAGAAGATGTCGTGACAGACCTTTTTGCCCATTATGTCGGTCTGACATAATGTGAAGATTTTTTTTTCTTTTTTTTTGGTTAGAATTTTAGAATTTTTTTTTAAAGAAATTATTAATATTCATTTTCTTGTATACTGTATATTGCCCATTTAATGGGAAGCCGAGAACGAGCGACGTGCAAGAGAACGAAGAGAGGCGAATGCTCCTACTAAAGAAGTAATATTGGGAGTGGAAGACGAGGTTTGCGTCGTATGTTTGGGCTGTTACATCGATAGAGAAGAAATTCTGACCATTGCTTGTGGCCACTTCACACATGTTCATTGCGGAGATATCTTTTGTTGAATTTCCACTACAGATAACATCTCTAAGAAGCCAAATGTAGAATTTCATTTTATTTTCGCATGCGAGTCGTTCATGAGGTTGTCTTAGCAATTCCTTTCACACGAAGAAAATCCAACTCGCGTGTTTAGCTTAGTGATTGTCGCAGGATAACCCTTTTTTTGGTGGGTCCAGATGTATGTTTAGCTTAGTGTTGTTTGAGGATCAAGTTTTGGAGGGTCTTTAACTTTTGTTGTAGCTTAGTGTTGTTGTTAGTATATATAAAGTGAGTGTAGTGTGTGTGTGTATTCATCTCCAATGGCTGAAAAATACACTCAGTCGATTGAGAAACTCGCCGGGGACAATTATTACTCCGTTTGAAAAAAAGCTAACCGCCTGCCTGGGTGGTTCTGCAGCGAAATCAGCTGAAACGTCCCAGAGTTTCTTCACACAGAAATGACATGAGAGAGCTGGGTGTGAGAAAAATGGCGGGAGCACTTGAGTTACGAGAAATCTTCTTTTCTCGCATCCATAGTGACACCAGTCAACTAGGCATTTTGTGAGTAGATTCCGAAGCGACAGGATTCTTATATTCCTCTCTCAGGACGACAAGGATACTAGCGAATCGTTTGTGACGGGGGTGTGTGAGAAATGAGTCATTTCTTAAACACCCATAATAAAGTGTAGGCAGTTGAAAGACAAATCTGCAATTTTTAGTTCAGTGACTTATGCTGAATTGAGATCAATTTCCCCATAAAACGCATAAAGGGTGTAAATGTTGGGTGTGGACAGCCAAAGGAGTAACCATTTTTTTTGCCAACACACCCATTTTAATTAATTTAATCTCATTATTTAAGCCTAAGAAGACCAAAAGTCATCTATACGTGTGTGTGTGTGTGTGTGTGGGTGTGTGTGTGTGTGTCATTCTGGAGATACCAGAAGTGAGGAGATGGCTGAAAATCGTCGAGAATCGTCATCTCACTTCAAATAATGAAGATTTGTCGACGCCTTCAACTTTGGTGGAGCAAGGTGGAGCAAGGTGGAGCAACACGGCGGAGCAAAACCGGGCGGAGCGTCAAAATACCGCGAGATGTATGAGGTTGTGCGCGTTAATAACTCTAAAAACGTGAAACGTTTCAGAACTAAAGGAAGCTTTTAGGAAAAACCAGTCACAGAACAACACGCATCTTCGAGATCCCCAACTTTAAAGTCAACCGACTTTGAGTTCCTTTTGCCTTGTGCCAGTGATGCCATTCCTGATGGTTCAAAGCGAACTTTGTGAAGTCACCGAGTGCTAACGCTACCTTCTTCTCGACAATAAGAAGTTGCTGGAGTTCGACCTGAAGTCTCCACTCCGAAACCAAAAGGAGAAGTGATCCTTACATTTAGAAATACCTTGTAATCGTGAGTAACCTATTTTTGACACCCAATTTTGACTACATTGAAGAATGTCTACCTATTTTGTATCTCGAGTGAACAACACTCGAAAATAAGTGAAATTCACTTATCAGTTAGTAAATTAGGGAAAATTTCCACACTGCCCTCCGCTCAGAGAAATTCTCTTGGAGCGCATTGTTTAAGCCTTTTTGTCCTTTTTTTCGTTTGTTTAGGCGCGAAACGTAAGTTTCCATTCACCCAGGATCGTTCGCGCGCACGACGAGTCGACGAGTCCTCGTCTCAGCATTTCATTTACATCTATTATCCTTCCTTTTGTATTTAGTATTAGTTTTGTTCCTACGAATAAATTACTTGTGATCTTATACTTAAAACTTGTGTGTTCTTTGAGTCATTCATTCTACTATTATATTATTGAATTCAGTGTGCCTGAAGAATCAGGGAAACCGTAAGCCTTATTAAATTAAGCAGGGACTTGCTTTACAGAAAAATCCCCAAGACAACCATCTTGGTTAGTTAAGTTAACCTAATTCGAATATAGTTAAAGCAATTCCACACATTTATGTATTAATGTACGGACTTACATGTCCAAAATAATACAAAATAACATGTAAATAACAAAATTATAAATGTAAATTATCTTGCATTCATAATTGAAACCAAAGCCACACATATATGTATTACTGTACGGACTTACATGGCCAAAATAATACAAAATAACATGTAAATAAAAAATTATAAATGCAAATTATACTTTCTTTCATAATTGAAACCAAAGCCACACATATATGTATTAATGTACGGACTTACATGACCAAAATAATACAAAATAACATGTAAATACAAAATTATAAATTATACTTTCTTCCATAATTGAAACCAAAGCCACACATATGTATTAATGTACGGACTTACATGACCAAAATAATACAAAATAACATGTAAATATAAAATTATAAATTATACTTTCTTCCATAATTGAAACCAAAGCCACACATATGTATTAATGTACGGACTTACATGGCCAAAATAATACAAAATAACATGTAAATACAAAATTATAAATTATACTTTCTTCCATAATTGAAACCAAAGCCACAC
>JAQFZP010002527.1:0-13353 GCA_034695745.1 Geophilus truncorum | reverse complement strand
AGATTTTCGAGCTTGTTCGACCCTTTGCTTGGGAATGACATAAAATCCTTTTACTTCTCCCATTTCGTCTCCACTTATAAAAAAATGTCTATACATATTTAGGCTTATATTATTAATAAAGACATTATTGCTTAACAAAAGTTGTCGTATGTTTTACACGTTAGTTATAAAAACTTTTACTTTTTGACCAGGTGAAAGTAGTTGTATAAAAGGGTCGTGCAACTTATAATTTTTAGGAAAACTGCACAAATCAAAGACATTTTTCTTTACATTAATTTCATTTAATTTTAGCTTAACATCTGTAAGGAAAAAGTGCCTTAAGCAAAGTGTATTATTCATACAATAAACATAATTAGCATTGAATTTTTAACATGATTCTTAAAAAATGGGGAAGTCTGCTTATCTATGAGTGATCAAATTTTACTTTATTTTGATTTGAGAATGCCAGACAAAAAAGATGATGTAACATTACACTGTCAAATTAACAATAGCACTTGAAAAGACATATAGGGCATTATTAACCTTGAAAAGAATAAGGAAATAAATTTTTATTATGACGAATTGTTTATAAGTGCCATATTTAACCAGTTTATGATAAATGAGATTTTGAATTCACAATATGTTGTAATCTGTGGGAAATGTCGTGACATCGATATGAGTTTTTAAATATTCGTTCTGAATATGAATTTTAGGCTTAATTTTATTGAATATTAAATTAATAAATCTCACATTTAAAAATTATTACAAAATTATGAAATTTACACAATTTTAAAATATTATACACAATCTAAAATTATTACACAATCTTTAAATATCGCTCCAATAAGATTCGGAGACCACCAACATAACCACAAATTAAAAAATTAAAACTTACATTCAAGATAAAATCAAATATTAAAATATCATTAACTAAACCAGAAATCACTGGAATTTCTATAAATTACGGTACTAAAAAAAATCCCAAAAATCCACATTCCCATCACTATTCTCATCATTTAACAAATTAATATTTAAATTATCCAGTAAATAAATTCTCACGTAAAATTTCTTGACGTTTTGATTAACATTCATTTAAACTTACTGGCCTTGTCTGCTATTATGATAACTTTTCCTCTTAAAGTAAAATTAGGTGTGGAGAGTTTTGCTTCCTTCTCAGCCCTTAAGGTCAATTCCGGTTTAAATTTAAAAATTTTAATTTTTTTTTTTTTTGTTTTTAAATTTTTAATTTCATGTACCTGTATTGCGAAAGTGTATTATTTTTACTCAGTAAAACGAGAAAAAAGTTGACTCCGACCGGTTTCCTCGTGCCATAACCGCCTCCAGAAAAGTGGGAAATCTAGACCTTCCTGCATTCTTGAGGCTGGATTCATTTTTGCAACACTTTTAAGGTTTGTTGTATGAATTATTGTAAGTATACAAGTTAAATATGTTAGAATTTATTTTAGGGTTTAAGGTTTGGTGGATTTGCATTTATGATTTGTGTAATGCTTTTTAATATTATTTTTCAGTCTTATTATAATGTCATTTTATAGTAAACTGTAGATTGTTAAATAATGTTGAGTGGCTAGGTTTAAAAGAAACATCTTTAAATTTGAGGTATGATTTAGTAAAAAAAAAGTTGTAAATGAATATTATAAATTTTGAAATTTAAATTTTTTTTAATATTGAATTTCAAAACTAAAAAAAGACAAAATATATCAAAAATATTCCTGGAAAGCAAAAAGGTTTGATAAAATAATATTTAAAAATTAATGCTGCATAAATAATAAAACTTATATTTAAATTAACAAATTTATTTAATTTCATTAAAAAATTTAAATTTAAAACTAATAATTAACCTACTGTATATATTGAATACCAATTCTAAACAAAATAAAAATCAAACAATTCACCCAAATATTTCTCAGTGTCCACTTCTCAGAGAGCCAATGACCATTTAACATAATTTCCCTTCATCCCTACAATAAATTATACATAACAAAACTGAAAACATAAAACTTTCTAAGAAAAGCCTTTTCCAGGACAATATTTGTGGATGTAAAATGAGGTGGCCCCTTCTTCACAATACTCAGTGGGTTTCCTTCTGACCTACCTTGTGGAACTAGGAAACTCGATGCCCCAGGCAATTGCAAGTATTCTTTAAAGTGCTATAGAATGGTCATTATTGTTATATCACGTTTACGTGCAGGAGAGACATGAATTTCGAGGATATCTATCAATTTTTTCCATTTATTTTACACCAAAATCAGGATAACATTTTGTCTGACAGCTGTGGAAGGTAAGAACATTGTTTTTTGTTTTTATTTAAATTAATATTGTTTTATTTGGTAGTCAAGGACACCTGAGTGTGTTGAGAGCTGACAACTGCACAGCTGATTGGTGGTGTTTGAATGATTTACAGACATTGTTTGTTGGGTTCAAGAGTCTGTATTTGCTGCTTTACATCTTATTACTGTGTTGTGGGGTGAGTGACTAGGAATTTAATTTTTATGTTTTGTGTTTATTTTTTTTTCACAGAATGGAGGAAGTTGGAAAATAATATTGGTTAGAGACAGACAGTTTCTATTTTTATTATTTTTTAAGTCTGGTGTTGGAATGGTGCGGAAAGTAATTTACTGTATAAATGATTATGAGGTGGTGCAATGTATCATGTCAGTGGGAATTTGTTGTGAACAATATTATTAGTAATAAGTATTATTACCAAGTTGCTAAAGGTGAATGTGGTCAATTTTTGAAATATATTAAAAAACTAGCTCGGTTAAAAAATTGTAATTAACTGAAAAGTTTAAACATAAGTTAAGTCCCGTTTCTGGATCCACTTCCGACATTTCTTGGGAAAGTTTAAAAATATTAAATTTAGTTATTGTTCTGATTGTATACGGTAGTTTTTGAAGTTTAGTTATTACCTAGTATTACATTTATAGTAACTTAGTCCTGTTCTCAGTTTCTAGGTTGGTCGTTTAATGTAACCAATGGTTGCACCGGATCATCTAAATTTAAATTTTTAATTATATTTTTATTTTATTAGATTTATTTTCTATTTTTATAATTTTTCTATTATAATTTTAATAATATTTAATTTTTAGCTGTGCCAAAAATGACTTTAAAACAACTTTCAAAAATTGACCGCATTTATTCTCGATGGTCACAATCTTCGCATCTTAAGATAATATATTTTTTTTAATTTTATTATATTAAAAAAATACAATTGGAGGTTTTGACCAGGATGTAGTTTAAATAGGGCTAGTAACCCCAAAAAAGCAGTTTGGCAGGTGGGGCTTTTTAAAAAGTAGGTGAACTTAAAGTGTTACAAATTCCTCAAAAGGGGGCTCTAATTCATTTATTTTATACTGAATCTAGGTTAAGTTAAAATTGAAAGAAAACTATAAAATAAACTAAAATTTTTGGGAAATTAATTCATTTACAATTTACATTTCTATGGCATTTTAAGAAGGATTGTGATGTCATAATTCACTTATTCACTGAATTAATCAGTGTTATTTTTTTTTATATCTTTAAAGGATCATTCACTGCATTCAAATCTGATTGATTATTTATACTCTCAATGGAATTTTTTATAATTACGAAATATGATGCTCTAATTACTTTATTGACATTTAAATTCAAACAATAACAGGAAATAATCTTTAATAATAACAATAGCAATTCATCATTAAACACCTCATCAATAATATATGAAAAAATATCAGAATTGCAGTGAAGCCACTTCTCCCTCAGGTTTCACATAACATCATTCCATCACACAATTAAACAATGAATTTAAACAATTAACATCTGTTTTTGTCTGTTTATTCAATCTTCTTGCAACATATAATTATAAACTTGTTTATTGCAGCTTGCAGTCAGTATCCCAATCATTTTAGTCATTTATGTTTACTTAAACTGGCCTTTGGTTATTGTTTATGATGCAATGTTCACTTGTCTTCAAGTACTTGGCTTTTTCAAGAATGTCAATCGTTGGGAGCTGTTCATGAGGGCAGTGTGCAAAATGTGGAAAATCATCAGCAGAGTGTGGCATGGTAAGAAAGTATTAAAGAAAAGGTGTTCAGTCATTTAATTAAACAGTAAAATGTAGGTTTATGGCACATTGGTTAAAAGTCAATTATTCACTGCTGATGAAATGAATTGTTGTAAATTGTGATGTTTTGGTTCATTGAATTAGGTTATGAAACTAGAGGAATGGACAACATCCCAAAAGATGGAGCAGCAATTTTTGTGTTTTACCATGGTACAATATCAATAGATATTTACTATTTTGTTAAAGCACTGAACCTAGAGAGAGGGAAGTTATGTAGAGCAGTGTTTCACAAGCAACTCACCAAACTGCCTGGTAATTGTTGAATGGTATAATGACATCATTTTTATTTTTGAAGTTTGATGATGCTATAGAAGTTTGAATTTTAATGTGCAATTTTTAATGCATATTGTAAAAATATTCAACAATAATTTAGTTTTTAGAATTTAACTGATAATATGCAATTTGTTGACAAACACTTTGTAGGGAAAGTTCTATATAAATACAATATAATTTTCCAAGGTACAGGGAACTAAAAAAATATTAGATTGCAACATTTTTAAAATTATAGTGAAAGTAAAATTGTATAAACAATTACTTTATATTTTTTTTTTCAATTATTGAAACAATTTTTTTACATTCAAATAATTACTAATTTGCAATTTTATTCAACAATTTAGTTTCTACAAAAATATTGAATACTGTTGACATTAATTTATTTAAATTACAGCATTGTTGGTATACGTCATAATTTTGCATGATTTTTATATTAAACATCAAAATTAGGTTTTCCTCAAATGGCCAAAGTTGCAAGAGGACTTATAGGAACCAGAGAAAATTGCCTGAAAGCACTGAGAAATGGTGACAACATTGTTATAGCACCAGGTGGTGACATGGAACCCCTGCACAGTGATGAAACAACTTATAAACTAGTATGGAAAAACAGAAATGGATTTGCTAAAATTGCAATTGAAGCTCAAGTGGTAAAATAAAATTTTAAAAGTTTAAATAAAATGATATAAAACAATATTAAAAAATTATTATTTTACAGCCATTAATACCAGTCTTCACTGAAAATATTCAGGAATTATTCAGAACACCAAGATTTCTAAGATGTAATAAAATCAATTTTTTTTAAATTAGTAATTAATATAAATTCATATTTCAGCCATATTTTTATATATTGACAAATACCTTCATGTCCCCTTGGTTCCAGCATATGGAGGCTTCCCTGTCAAACTCATGTGAGTTTTTTTATTATAAAAAAAATAACAAAATGCTAGATATAATTTTTTTTTTAGTTCTCATGTAGGAAAACCAATATATCCTGAACCTCATTTAACACCCGATGAATTAGCCAAAAAAGTAATTTTTAGTTATAAAAATTTTAACTAAAATTTTTTTTTTAAACATTAACATTTTTTTATATATTTTTTCTTTAACTAGACCCATGATTCACTTCAACAGCTTATCTATGAAAAACAAAAGATACCTGGCAGTATTTATACTGCAATATCTCAAAGATTTCAATAACTAGAAAAAACACTTTTTAACAAACATTTTTTTAAACATTTTGTAGTTACTAATTTTTATTTTATTTTTATTTTTATTTTTTAAAAAATGGATTAAAATAATTTTCATTTTTAATTTGCATTATTTCCCTCACAAAGAGCAGTTCACTTTTTATTTCTGTTCTTTTATGTTGTTTTTCCTCTTCCTTTCCTCATTTACTCATTTAGGAAATTTTTTTTGTTGTTGTTGAAACGTCATATGCCAATGAGGGTTTAGTTGAGCAATGAAAAGAACAACAGATGTAGATTTTCTATTTGTAGTACATCAGAGCCATGAACAACACTGTTGAATATTTCTCTTCGAATGAAACTCATTCGATAAGTGACTCTACATTAATCACAGCTATTGTTTCGTCGATCGTAATTTTCGCTATTTTGGTAAGTCGAATCATTTTTGATTTATTTTAATTTAATTTGTAACACTTTTTACTTTGTTTTATTTTATAGTTGCCTTATCTCACACTAGCTGCTTATTGTGGTGCATTGTATGGTGGAATGATAGGATTGTATTATCTACAAGTGTTTAAAAATCTCTGTAAAAATGGTACTTTAGTTGTGGATATGGTTGAAGCAAGAGAATGGATTAATAAGTGGCTTATTTTATTTGGAACCGTATTACATTGTAAGTAAATAGAAAATAGTAAAATAATTTATTTTGGTATTAAGAGAATAAATTTTATTTTATTTTATTTTTTTTTTGGGGGGGGGGGAATTGTTGAGTTAGAGTTGAAATTATAATTTCTCTTTTATTGTATATTTTTACACGTTTTATTCTCAACTGTGAACGCGTTGTCATAGAAGCAATGAAATTTTTTTCCTTCTTCCTCATTCTACGTTTTATGACGAATAGTTTTTGTTTAACTTTTCAGTCATGGAATTACGTTATTTGTTTATCTATTTGTGATAAATCTACTACAGTGGAACCCGTTTATGACGTACTCAGTGATAGCGTAAACTCTGTTATAACGTAACGTTGTTTCCCCAGCAATTTTCAGCAAATACTCGGTTACGGTACAACATTAACTCGGGTTTTAACGTCATTCTCAAGCAGGGCCCTAGAGAAACGTTATAAACGGGTTCTACTGTATATTCTCTTTTTTTTGATATTTGAAACCTAATGAAGTTGATCAGTGAAGTCAACAAATGAGTCAAACACTTAAAAGTAGTTCACTTAATTGCCACCAGGGGAATAAACTGAGAGTACCGGTATTAGACATTTTATTTATATAAAAAATAATAAATTTATACTTTTCGAAAATTATTTTAAATTTTGAGTATTTAACAGTAGATGGCGCATTTGTTTAGTGTGATGCTGAGTCGAGTCTAAATCATTCCTCTATCACTTGCGAAAAATTGATTTTTAAAAGTAATGCTAATGCTAAAATTTAAAAAACTTAGTTTGCTATTAGTAAGTTTTACAAAATTAAATTGATTTTTAAATTAAGAAATTTAAGTTTCCAACATTATCACTATTCTTTCTCTGCAACGTCTTTCTCTGCACGCTGACGTCATACCCAACAATTTTTCACTTCCAGCTCACGAAATCCAGGGTTTAGAAAACGTTCCAAATGAACCCACGTTATTCGTTATTTACCATGGACCAATACCGGTAGACGCTTATTATTTTTACGCTAAACTAATGACGCACAAAAGTCGACTTCTCTGTGCAGTCGTCAATAAAAACCACTTAAAAATGCCTTGTAGGTGATTTATACTCAGCAATTATTTTTTTAATTTATTATTTATACATTTCATGATTTTTCTAGGTTTGGTTGGCGTTTTTAAAACTTTTCATGGCGGCGCGTGGTCTAAGAAACAATGCATCGAAATCTTAAAAGTTGGATCAGATGTGTGTATATTACCAGGCGGGAAATACGAAAGTAGAATGAGTGATTGGAAGTATAAACTCGAGTGGGATCAAAGAACGGGGTTTGCAAAAGTAGCCCTAGCGGCGAAAGTGGTAAATTGGATTTTCTTAAGTCTGATTTATTTTTAAAAATTTTTATTATATATTTTTTTAAGCCTATTGTTCCAGTGTTTACTAAAAATATCCAGGAAGTTTTCTGGACACCTTGGTATGCTAAACGTAAGTAAAGGATTTATACAAAGAATAGATAATAATAAGAATGATCAACTGCACTTATTCAAACACTGCCACATTTTACTTTTATGTTGTCTTGTTGCAGGCTGTAGACATCTGGTGGCAGTTGTTTGAATTAATGGGATTTTGGTTTAAATCTCGTCTAAACAAATGATATCACTAATTCAATAAATCTTTAAGCAAATAATTCTACAAATTTTAGTTACCTGATTTTTTTATTGATTAAGTTATAATTGAAAAATTTAAAAATACAATTATAACATCACTTAAAATCTGTCATTTGACAGATTTTTTTTAAACTTTATTCCCAGCAGTTTCAAGATTTGCCACTAGGTAGCGAACCAGAACAACTTTAACTTTAATTGAAATAAGTACAGTTGAACATTTTTCTTATGGTATTTAGCTATTGTTACTTTTACAGTATATTTTAATATTATTCTTGTGTAAAATTACATTGTTTTTAGCATTTACAAGAGGTAAATATTCAACCAAAAAACAGTTTCTCAACATCATCTGTGGTGGATTACCTGTTAAATTAGTGTAAGTAAATGCTAAATTCAACATTTTATAAATTTCTATATAAATTTCCTTTTTTATATATATGAAGTACTGTTATTGGAAAACCTATTAGGCCTGAAGATGCATCTGGTTATGAAGAATTAGCAGCTATTGTAAGAAATTAACAAATTTTAATTTTAATTAATTAATTAATTGTAAATGTTAAATTGATTTTAGACTAAAAAAGAAATTCAACAGTTAATTGATGATAATCAGTCATTACCTGGCAATACATGTAGAGCTCTAATGGAGAGATTAAGAAAATCACAAATTAAAGACACAGATGAAATTGAAGAGTTTTCGCTGGAAAAAGAGTTTCCGTTAACGAAGAGAAAAAAGAAGAATGGATGGTTGTTAAAAGATGAATCTGTTTTTGAAGTTTAGTTACCTACAAAAGTTTATATTTAAGCAAATGTTAGTGAATTAGGCCTATTTTTTGTAAATACAGAAGGCTTAATTTACAATTTTTTGGAAGATAAAATTACTTTCAAGTTTTAATGGATACTTCTTACCTCATGTTGTGATTATATTTAGTTTTTAAAATTTTTAAGATTAAAAATATATTCTTATACTGATTTCATGATTTTAATTTTAATTTTAATTTTTAATGGCTATCCAGTTAAATTTTTATTTGGTAAGAATTAAATATTTAAATATTGTATAAAAACTTTATAAAATTATTTTATTACATTTTAGGCCGGCTGTCATTATTTGAAGTAATTCCTTGAGATTGATTATTTTCCATGAGAATGTTACACCAGCAGTACCGGTCTTCAAATAAAGACGAACTTGTGACCAATGAACACTTAGATGAGGCCAGGAATTTAAAGCCTGACTTGGAAGAGTAAGTCATTGCATTATTATTTCTTGTTTACGTTATAGATCTAGATCAAAATAGTTTTAGCTCCACAAGAATAAAGAAAATTAAATTAAGATTAAATCAAAGTTTATATTTGATTGATAATCAGATTGACCACATCGCATGATCAAATTGGATCTAGATCAATATTTATAGCATTTTATCAATAGCAGAGTAGTGCAGAGCAGCACCAATTTCGTAGTATCATTACCCACTGTCATAAAACAATAATATTTGTATTATCATACTCCAGATAATAAATGATTTAATGATGCCTATACAGTATATAATCAAGAAAATGTTTTGTTTTTCTTATTTTTTATTTTTTATTTGATGACGATAAAACACTATTTTAGTTTTAGATGAATGTGATGTGAAGGGAGTATTACTATAAAATCATAAATCCATGTCAGTTCAATTCAGTTTATTAACCATTAACCAAATAAAACTCAATAAAAATGCAGTACAACACCAAATGTCCACCACCATAAATGCATTTTAAAAAATTACATTAAAGTCCAATCAAAATTTATTAAAATAAACCTATCCCATTTGGTTAGCAATTGCTTTAAAAAAACCTTGAACACAAGTTATAGCGGATTTTCTAGCCGTGTCTGTATCTTTGTCTTTGATGTCTGTAAATCCATACTTTGAAAACAAGAGATCAACAGCTACGTACGTGGCATTCTTATTGTCCATGTTATGTCGATCCCCATCTGATCTCAAAGTTTTTAAATATTTATTTTGGTTGCCCAAAAAGGCTTTCCAAGCATTACACAAATTTTTATTATCGTTGCAATATTTCTGCATCTTGCTTGCATCGTATTTACCGCTATCAGAGGCATCTATGCGTGCTTCGACGTAGTTGTTTAGATTATCTTTCTCACAAAAGTATGTCGTCGCTTGCATTTCTAAGGGCTGCAGAGCTAGTTCAGCTTTTTGTAGTATTTCTTCCATTGAGGCGTGGTCTAGATTGATCATAATTGCTCCAAAGTATTTCTAAATAACAAATATTTGTGAATTACAAATAATTTGTGTTTCAATGAATTAATGTAATTTACTTTGCTGAAAGCATCTTTACAGTCTTTAAACACTGGTAATGGATTCTTGATTTCATCGATTTTGCACTCTTTACCGTACTGTAATTTGAAATTCAAATTTATATTATTCAGTTTACATGTAAGGCAGCTATATTCGCAACTTACAGAGTTGAAAATTGAAGATATGCATTCACCGTAAATTTGAGAATCCTTTACCGCGCGATGATTGCAGGTTTTCTAAAGAAATGTATGTCTCATTAAAAATTTGATGTTAAAAGTGATTTCAATCTATAAATTACTAACCGAATTTATGATTGCGAGCCATTCAGCAATTTTTCTTAGTGCGTAAGGTACATTGTTGTTATCACAGGACTATTTTAAAACAATAAGTTATTAGAAATCTATATATTAAAAGAGAGAGTCGCGCGGGATTTCTGCTTCCGTCACGGAAGTTTGTCACGGAAGTTGTAATCAGAAACAGCGATATATTGTTGCAACTTCTCCCGCCAAATCTCAAAATTCAAAATACAATGATTGTCACGGAAGTTGTAATCAGAGACAGCAACAATAAACCGAATAACACTAATGACTCACGAATGTGACGTTAAACGAAAGAGAAAACATTGTTGTAGCGTGGTTTGTGCCACTGTTGTAGTGGTGTTTGAGCCATGGCAACTTACAAAACCTAAACAATCATAGTGCTCTTCATATCTACAGTATATAATCCGCTGGGATCGCATTCAAATTTCAGCAAAAACCAAACCACAAACGGGGTGGGTGAGGGATGGGGTGTGGAGTGAGGATTCCACCAACAACGGTACACTACCAACAACCACAGGGTGTAAGGAACATGGGAGTGAGGGTATAAGGGCGTGAGGGGGTAGGGATGTGGGCCTAAGAGGGATGGGATGGGGTGGGAGATGTGGGTGTAGAGATGTAGGTGTGGGGGATGAGGGTGTGAAGATTGTAGTTATCTTAATTAATAGTACAATCAATAAGGCAATAATTGTTAGTAATAATCATTTGTATTGCTGCAAATAATAAACAGTTCAGTCACATCACTCCTAGAGTTAACATCGTGTATTTCTTTTGCTCTACAGAGATATAGGTGTAGGAGTGTGGTGTGTGGGGTGTGGTGGGTGTGGGGATCTGGAGTGTGGGTGACGGGTGGGAGTATGGAGTATGTGGAAGTGTCGGGTGTAGGGGATGTGAGGTGTAGGGGAAGTGGGGTGTAGGGTTGTGGGGGTGGGAGGCGCGGGTGTGGTGTGGAGTGTGAGTGTGGGAGTGGGAAAATGTGTGTGGACAAGGAGTGATAAGTGAGGCCCTGTTCGAGGTTTTCTAACATTACAACACTCGAATAATATAAACGTATTGGTGCTAAGAACTATTGTGCTTTCACTGAATACATTGGTTTTGACGTCATGTGACGTGTGCAAATCTGAAGGGCGTACTTGTTTTGAGTTTCGGTTTCTTAAGTCTGAGCCTTATAAGCAATTTTTTGCAGTGTTAGAAAATAGAATATAGCGGTAGCTGTAGAAATTTTACAACTATAAAACGCTAATTAGCATTAGCATAGCGCACTGAAAAATTGAGTAGTGATGCCAACACTGATTTTTGTGGCATTGTTTCAGCGCTGAAAAATAATAAATTTAAGAAAAATATATTGGTGGGGCTTAGAATTAGATAACATCAGAAGAAATTGTTGACTCAATGTGAAAATATCAATGTTTTCATTATATAATTAGTAAAAATATAAGAAAAAATAAAACAAAGTTTGAAACTAAGTAATAGCTTTTGAAACAACGATACATTAACTTAATTACAAGTCAGCCAATTCATGTGATCTAAACTTAAACTTACAGTCAAAGGTAGTGTGATGGCATTATATCTTAACATAAAAGATAAAATCTTAATCTAAACTATTCCTGATAAAACTTAATTATATAAATTTAAAAATAAAGTTGATACAATACACTTTCAACATGCACCGAACAGATAAGCACAAGCAGGATAACGAAGAAAGAACTTTTCATTCTGTTTCTGCAAAATTTAAAAAAAATCAAATCAAATGATATTACACATTTAATATGCCAACAAAATTTTATTTAAATTTATTTATTTATAAAGCTAAAGCAAAAATATTTTTATTAGTAGCATTCAATGTAGTTTTTTTAAGTTTATGTGGTTTTTAAAAAACAGTTTATGATACACAAATGTGACGAAAAAAGATTTTCCAAAAACGATAAAAACCAAGATATTGAATGCCACTATCGAATACTTACGAATTATGCAGAGATTGATCTGTCAGTGTTGCTCAGTGTTGTGATGGCACTGAATTGACAAAACACAAATTGTCGTATTTAAAGTATTTGAAATCAATAACACCAGCTGCAGGAAATATTTCTTTCACAAATTTCACAAATTGAAAACAAGTAGCTTTTTCAACCAATAATATTAAATTTAATGTTAATGTATCGAACACGCATTTTATTATGCGAAAATTACGTAACGTGTTCAAGAGAAACCGCTTTATTTATAGATAACAATTAACAAATATTAATTAATGTACAATTAATATTGAAAATGTAGAATTAATATTGCAAATGTAGAATTAATATTGAAAATGTAGAATTTATAAAATTTATAATAGAAAACGTTTAGTTTATTTTTTCTCATACAACAATGAAATTTAAACGTTCGCAAGTTGGTAGTAAAATAAATCCGCCAGATGCCCATATAATTTTGGCACGAGGTGCAAAAAATTTGAAAGGCAATACGATGTGCTTGTAACATCATCGATTAAATAGAAAACCCGTTGATTAAAAATAATAAAATAGCAAAATTTCATGCTTTGTCGAAACCATGAAAGTCTACTTTCACACAATCTGCGCAACACGTGGTGAGGTGAGGCGTGTAGTAACATTTGCTGCAATTTACGTAATCATTAGTAATTACTCGTGGAATGCGATGAGTAAATAATTGAAACTCACAAATTAACTAATTAAAGAATACTTTTGCACAGTCGCAGTTGTAAAAAAATTCTGAATAATTCACACAATTTTATATTAAACTTTTAAATTAAAGATAATTCTAATTCCTAATACAATAAAGCTGAAAGATTCGTCTCCACGTGCACCACAATGAAACTATTTTCCTCAATAACTCAAACAACTCAATACAACTCAATA
>JAQFZP010002526.1:0-13353 GCA_034695745.1 Geophilus truncorum | reverse complement strand
CGAGGTGAGCAGGAAGTACAACTGCGCCCTCTATTGCCATTGCGTGAAATTAAAACAAAAACGTCATTATAAATACACCAGAGAGCTAGAGGCGGCAAACTTTAGTTTCGAAGCCGTCATCTTCAAATCGAATTTCAGTAAAAGTCTTTAACTACGGTGGAAAATGAAAAAGCACTTTAAGTATAAAACTCTATTACATTTGACAATGTTTAAAAACATTGACTGAATAAAATTTTAACTTTTTATTTAGGCTAACGCCTAAATTTGTTCTTCAAAGTCCTTTAGGTGCTACTCAAAAGGCTTCTTCAATTAAAGAAGACTGTGCATATGACTCTAAAAGCAGTAACAGTTCGTCTTTTAGAGATCATAATGTACGATTTCGAGTACGGAAAATCAATTTTGACTTAATGACATCAAATTAAAATATAATCTTAACTTTTTGAAGCCATCTACATCTACTCCTGCTTCTAGTGGTTATGGATCCTTAAGCAAATTTGATCCGAAACTCGATGATGGTTCCACCCAGGGAGGTGAGACGGTGTCTTCTCACCTCCCTGGTTCCACCGCCTCTCTTAATCCTGGTAAAATTCAAAATCTATTTTCGAAATACTAATACAGTAATTTGATAGTTACAGATAGCGATTTTGAAGTGGAAAATGCAAAATGCAAACTACCAATGTCTATTGTAATTTGTTTTGATTTAGTTTCGTGTCGTATTAACTTTACAGTAAATAATGCACTACGTATTTATTTATTTTTTAGCGGGCCAAGAAACTAACGGAACAAACTTTAGGTGTCGATATTTCGCATGCACGCTACGTTCAAGCATTATACTTGGATGTAATGATGAAAAATTACATAAATCAACATAAAAAAGATGAATCAGTGAGTTCAATTACTTATAGTTTCTATGTATCAAAACTGAGTAGAAAAATACAATTTTTATTTCCAGACTTACTTAACCCACTTAACGTTTTTGGTTAGTAATTTAAGCGACCACCTCGCCTACTTGCAAAGAATGACAATGGCAGCGAAACATCAGACAGATGATAATGAAATCATCAAAAGACAGGTATGGTAGATCTTTTTCACACTCTGAATTTAAAAATAAAAATTTGTATTTTTTCAAAAGAAAATTTGCCTCCAAAAACTCTATTCTTCCTTGGAGGAAAGTATGGAACCATTTAAGGAATTGATGGACGCAATTGATAATACACGACATAACCTGGAATTCGAAGGAATATGCCTAGAACCGGAAGAATTATGTAGGTCATATGACAGTAAATTTAAATTAGTTATTTATAATCATAAATTATCAATTTAAAGCCGATTTATCAGCCACGATAGAGAAGGCTCAATTGGTATTGGAAAAATTAATGCAAATGTTCAGTTGTTGTAATTTGATGAGAACCTCGCAAGCGTACACCGATCTTGAAACGTCGTTGCTAAACGCAGTGGATCTTTTAAAACAGTAAGCTTTATTGAAAATATTGCTAGTTGCTTAACTTTAATTTTTTGTTTTCACAAGATGTTGTGATCTCACTCATTCCTTGGAAAACACTATTATCGAAACTAGCATGGCGAGAATACAAATGTTTCACAAAGGAAACTAACTATTACAGTAAGACCAGCGTAATGTCATTCAGTGAAAAGAAATTATTCAAACGAACAGCATGTATTTAGGAAACCACTGTATAAAGAAATAAAGTGAAAATAGTTTTTGTACAATTAGTAGTAATCATTTATTCAGTGAAGTCAAAACTTAAAATCAATACTTTTGATTATTCTAATTAAAACTTTTCAATACAACTATCCTAAGCCTACAAAGGAATACAATTTTTTTTACTTGGAATAAAAGTAATCGAAACAATATTTGTGATTAAAAAAATGGGTGCGATAATCATATAACGTGAACATTTAACCACTCGTGCTTATTTTATGTTTATTAGGCAGTTATCAAAAAATTAAAATTAAAATGCAAAAATTTATGCATTTATGCTGCTTGTCTGTAAACTGTATCATTGCCTGCCATTTAGTTTAAAAAGTAAAGAAAACTTAAAAAAAAAATAAAACTAAATTTTAAAATGTAAATAAAATGAAAAGCTATGACAATTATTATGTCAACGTAATTTGTACGTAACCCTTTCGGAAGCCAACTACATCACATTTGATATCGTCGCCCAACTGTAGCGCTTTTATTCTTGTATTTAGTCCTTCATCTTCGGGATACCCTATACGTAATGAAATAAATGTTAATTGCATATTTTGCACATTTTCCACGATAATTACTCACCTTCTACTTCACACTTGACCGCCATGGAAGGAAATTCAGCGAATTCATCATTGCATGGTCGTATAAGATTCATGTTAATCATATCTGAACATCCCAAGTCAACGAAATATAAGTTGAATTTTTCGGGGCTTTCTTTGCTGACGCAAGCTGCGCGACTCCATTCTCCAGTGAGGGCTACGGAATTAAATTCGTAATTAATTAGTATTATAAATTTATAACTAACTGTAAAATTCTTACGGAAAAAAGCCAGACAAAGTTCATCGACCTGTGGTTTATATGGCTCATCGTTGTCAGTTACTTTAATGCCCTCCAAAAGCTTTAACAAACTTTTATCTGAAAGCAAAAAATGTTAATAAATTAAAAAAAAAAACAACTTATAAATTATAATTAAATGTCTTACTCAATTCAGGAATCACGTAAATAAAATTCTCTTCGGCGTAAGTAAATGTAGCTTCAATAATCCCAAAGTCAACCGGTTGAGTTTTCATGTTTTTCAAAGTGAATTTTATCGGATCACCACTTGGTGTCGACTCTATCAGTGGTCCTGCTTCAACACTCGCTGCCGCAATCTCGACTTTCTCATCTACTTCAGTATTAAAAACTGGTTTGTCGCCAACGAAAAATTCCACTAAAATCGGCTCCGCACTGTCATCCACGACTTTCATGTTAACTGTTTGATACGTTAACTTCATCAATGGGGCCAAATCCTTAGGTTTGGTCGACAGCGAAACCATGAGCCCTAGCATTGGAGTCTCGAGGGCTTTTGGTATGATAGCTTGAATGTTCTCAACAGAAACTGTCTCAGAGTTTCCAAAATCAATAAAAATGACCCGGGCAGTTTGATCGGGATTGACTTCTAATACTTCGGCTCGGTACCACGCATTATCCACGAATTTTGCAAGAATTAATTCCTGTACCTTTGGTATGTAAATAGAGCCAGTACTTTCAACAGTCAACATTAAATCAGTCAATTCTTTAAGTTCATTAAAATTCTGTTGTAAGCAGACGCAGATGTCGTCAAATGAAGAAACAAAATTCAAAATGACAGCTACCGGTACCATTTCCTCGAGATTGCAATTCTGTTTAGGCAAGTGGTCAACTGTTTTTCTGCTTCTGATTTCAGGTTTTGGATTTGGAGGCATTTTCGCCAACTGCTTTTTTTCTTGATAACGTTGATCAAGCGGAGATTCTGGTTTTGACTTTATAGATTCGATTTTCGCTTTGTATTCGGGTGACAAATTTTTCGAATAACTCACTATGTCTAAAGTAAACAAGAAAATAAATAAAAGACTGAATAAATTTTCTAATTAAAAATTGTAAATAAATTATATTTACTTATGAAAAAGATTTCAAATTCATTATTTTTCATCTTTCCTTTCAACTCAACTTCATCTTCGAGCGACGCTGTGAAGAATTCTTCCGCGCTGTAATCTTTGATAAGCGATGGCGACATTTTACATTTAAATGCCTGAAATGTTTTAGCAAAAATCAAAAAGTAAGTATCGTACGGTACGATTTCCCAAATTTCACAAATAACAAACTTACAAGTAGCGGATGATTCAAATTAGGGGGAGATAATAGTGACATGCAAGAAGCAGGAACATCTGGAACTTTATTCCCATAATCGACTAATAAAACATTGTAGGTGCCTGTTCTATTCGCCTAAAATTAAAAATATTGTAGTATCTTGTTTGTTAATTGCATAATTCTAATACTGTTTTCATACTTGAAGAACTTTTGCTCTTGACCATCTGGACTTGTATTGTATCAAGTATGTTCCATCCAATCGAGGTGAAAACCTTTCGTCAAAAGTCTTCCGCTGGTCATTCAATTTCTGCGTCAACGCGTTTAACTTTTCCAAGTTCATTTGAATCCACACTATGTCAGGATCCTCAGCGTGAGAAATGATGCCTTGAAATAGTTTGCTAACAGGTGGTTTCTCAGCTTCAATTTTAGGTAGCGAAGATAAAGGCACAACAGGTTTCTAGTAAACAAAATAGTTACGGTAATTAACCAAAAAATAGTGCATTTACTACCTTCTCAACGTTGGCCTTGCTTTGCGCTCGAGTTTGTTTTAATTTTGCTTCCAACGATTTACCCACTAAGCTTTCTTCACTTATGGGGTTGAGATTCGGGCGATAATCATTATTTGCAAGCGATCTTCTACAATTCTCCTCTCTTTCTACGCAATCATTATTCGTAAACGCACGACGATCGTTGCTTTTCGGCGGCATTCTCATACGGTCTTCTCTTTCTGAACTATAGTTGAGCCTCGACGCTTGAGTCGGTGCACGAACATTTTTCTTCTCTTCATTAAATCTACGATAATACAATCATTTAAAGATATTGACTCAAATTTTATTTAAAAAAAAAAACCACACCTCTTGCGCTCTTCTTCCTCAGTTCGCTTTTGACTAAGTTCAAGTCGTTTATTCAGTGGCATTCCAGTCGTAGCTGGAGTCATTCTACTCATAACGTCAGGAACTGGCGCAGATGAAGTCCTATTCCTACTGCCAGAAAAAACTCTGCCTTCCTGTGTCAGAGTAATTGGAAAAATTGGTCCAACCTTTCAAAACATTACGTTACAGACTACTAACAGCACACACTCATTTATTAAAATTTTACCGATGTGTCACAATGCTCTTCCTCTTCAAAGTAATTATTCCTGTTAATGCTCATTTTTACGTTGTAACCTCCATGGTTGTCGCTATCAAAATAATCGTCAACATTTCTCCGACCCTGACCATGCTGGTGATATTTTTGCTCGCGATCTGATGTGAAATAATTCTCTCGACCATCCAATTCCCTCGAGTAGTCTTGGCCTTCGGGTGCTCTTCTATGATCTTGACCTACAAGCATTCTACTTCTATTTGGACTACCGTAATTACTTCTTTGTGCCATTTCATTTTGAGCTCTGTTTGCTTCCCGACTGCAATCATGTTGAGAAAACTGTTGATCTCTGCTACATATTTTATTAAATTTTAGCATGGAAATTCAAATTAATGAAATTTGTTTATCATTTACTCACTTTCTGAACTTAGGTTCGCAATAATGGTCATTGCAGCCATATTCAGGAACGTTGGCTCGATATGGTTCGCAATTTTGCGGGTTGGAATTATACCTTACAGGCATACGGTTCAAATTGTTGCATCCACCGCTTGCGCCATCATTAACTTCTGGCCTATAGTGGTCTTGACTGAAATTCCTATTCGGCATTTCTTTTTGCCTGTTAACGGGCCTAGGAGTATCGAGTAAATATGGCTTCTGACGACTGTTGTTCCCGTGACAACTAAAAATCAAATTTTTAAGTAAATTTTTACTTAAATAATTTTATTTTTAAAACAAACCTATCATGCTGCATAAATGGTTTTACACCCCTATCTGCGTACTCTGGAGTGCGTTGGGGAGTTGGGTTCGGCAACAACGAGTCTCCTCTATCTCTATTAGACACCATTCTAGATACTGGTAATGCGTTTCTTGGGTTTGGTTGTCGAGATGATGTCGACATGTTTACAAATGGTTTCTGTAAGTACGGTAATTAAATTAAAGCGAATAAATACATGACGCCACTTCTTTAAGTCTAAATTTTCGGCGTACAAACTTTAAAATCTCTGACCCGGAAAATAGAATAAAATTTACAAAACCTTTCCGTGCTTGTCAGCCATAATGAAAGCACTATTCGATTCGAACACGCGCACGCTTTCTCGCGACTTGCTCTGCTCTGACAGTTGCTCTGACAGAATCTGTGATTGGATTGGTTAATTATTGGGCCAATGAGATTAATTTTGGAAAATTCCTAATTTAATGAGTGAATTAAAAACTTCCAAATTCCAACAAACGCAAGTCGATATTTAATTTATTTAATAGTCAACTAATAGACTTCAATTACTAAAAGTTGCGGTAGATTGTAAACTTACAGTGCACGTGGCTTATGAAAAAGTAAAGTTCTTAGTAACAGTAATAGTAACCCTAATCATTAATCAAGACCTTCATGCTACAAGAGGTCTTGCCCTAACCTAATGGACCATGTACAAACCATAACACACCTCGCGTCCTAAAATGGTGGGAGAATGACGAAATTTTGGCTTAACACACACCCTACTGACCCTAGGGCTAAAAATGATGGCCGAGTATGGTGGTAATGTATTGAAACTATTTGAAACACTAAAAATCTTTTACTTTCTACCAAATAAAAAAAACGTCTAATAAAATATGATATATATCGTTAGTTGATTATTTTTTCCCTAAATTTATTTTATAAATTGGGTTTGAAATTTTTTTTCGCTAACTTACAATTTTTGAGCGGATAATGGAAAGGGAGTTCTGAATTTTGGATTGAGGTTTGTACAAAGCCCTTTGTTTAAAATTATTATTATTATTATTTTTTTTTTACATCTGGCTTAGGTAGTTTCATTGTCACATGTAGAAAAAGTGGTGATTTCTTGTCCGTGAAATGAATTGCTTTTTGAGCCGAGTCGAGCGAATCAAAAGCTACGAATCTATATATGAAATTATCATCAGATTGTTAATTAAGTTATAATCCATTCAATCCTAAAATCTTACCCTATTTTTGTGTTGCGTATTATTTTTGATGGCATAACATTCGCCGATATAACATTTCCAAAATCTGAAAACATGTTGTATAATCCAGTCTGCAAAATAAAGAAAGAAATTTATCAACTGTTATGCTACACTTTATTTAAATTATCCAGTTTTACATTTTCCATATCATTCGGAATATTCACTATGTATATCGTAGGATGCATAATCATATCACGTTCTCGTCTGAAAGTAAACAAAAAATAATTATAAATTAAAATATTAAATGTTTACCGACTTACTGGTATAGATTTCTTTCATCTTCTTCATCATCATCGATCCACTGATTGATTCTAAAAGAAAGTGATCAAATTAAGCCGTTAAACTGTTAAATTAATCATAATTAAAGCAATAAACTTACGCTGCGAGTGAATTTGACATCGCTGGATAACAATTCAACGTTGATGGTTTGTGTAATAAACAAAACAAAAGCAAAAGCAACAACGCTTATGCTTTTGACCTTTTGTATTTCTATTGATAATGTTGGGAGTTTTCGAGCTGCAGTTGTTTGCTACTAGATCGCGCTACGCAACGCACACTAATTATTAACCTGTGATGAAATATCCGATTACAAGTGGGGTAGAATTTCAATTCTTCTTTCTTTTTAAATCTGATATTTGAGTATTAAAGAAAAAATAATTGTTTAAGTTATTATTCATTAATAAACACAAGTAAAACATTTGCTCATTTATAAAAATATTATGATACAGTCGAACCTCGATATCTGTAACAGAACTCAACATTCATCTCTTATGTGTGCAATTTTAAATAAAATTTAAGAAAATTTTAAAATTTAACTGGAATAAAGAAAGATAAGTGTGTCTGGGATTCCTAGGTCACCCAATCGAATCGAACGAAAACCGGTGTTTCCAGCAGCATGCGGCCGTTCTAGATCAAACGCATCATAAAATCATATATAAACATTAAAATTAAAAAAAAAAAAATAATTACACAAAATAATTCAATTTAAAACTTTATTAATCAAATATCAAACTTACATTGAGTCATTAAATTAAAGCTAAGAACAACCAGAAGCAAAACTTATATCATCTGAAAGACAACAAAATAATTCAATTTAAAACTTTCAAATAAAACATCAAACTTTTTTAATTATAAAAAAAAAAAAAAATGAAAAAATGAATCAAGTTTACATGAAGTCTAACTTTAACCAAAAACAAAACGTATATCAGAAGAAAGACTTTTTGAGAAAAATCGATAAAATCTTTAAAAGATTTCAATCGAATTAATGAATAACTTAACAATAATAGGCAACGCACTATTATCAATGACGGCCAACTGAACCGTCTTATTGATGAGCGGCTTTAAGGTCTCCATCGACGTCGATCCTTCTTTCAGCGCCACGACAAACATCGGTATCTCCAGTAATTCGGGCATAATTGGACGGAGATCACGAAAAGCGATTACTTCTTCATTCCCAAAATCAATAAATACAACTTTGGCCTTTTCCTCGTCGATTTCGTGCACTTCGGCACGGTACCACTTCCCGTCATCGCTGTACTTTCCCATTACAAGTTCTTTCAATCGTGGAACATACTTCTGCATGTTGAGTGGAATCACATCGGCCAATTGAAGTATTTGTGCGCCGTAAACTGAAGGGTGAACCACGATGAATTTAGGACTGCGAATGTCGACAATCACCCCGTGCGCTTGCTTTTGGAGGTTCAGCTTCGGCAGCATTTCAACCGTTACTAGTGGCACTGCTTCTTGTACAAACTTCTGTACTTTCTCTCGATGACTAGTAAGAACGCACAGCGCATTCTTAAACTTAGAAAACGCAGCCTTTACACGATCGCCATCTAACTTCTCCACTACTCGGACTTTTATAGGTGCACATCTGCTGAGATCTTCTGCCAAGACTTCCAATTCGCTTTTATCCGAGTTGGAAACATCGATGTCGCAGGTAACTGAAATGGCCGGCATGTGCAAAAACTCTTCCCGGATTGGTTTCATTTTAATCACCGATTCGTCAGTAGCATAATCGACGAAATAAACCTTGGTTGCCTCTTCTTCGTTTGCCAACACGATGGCTCTGCCCCAGTTTTCGTATGAACGAGAGTGCGCTATGACAAAACTGCCAACTGCTGGTGGTTTAGTTATATATTCAAATATTTCATCGAACCGTTTCTCCAGATCCACAAGGTCGTTTAGAGTCCCCTTATTATCAACAGTGACTCCAAACGATGAACTTTCAGTGCCAGGTGCCGTTGGTATCAAATGAATTACGTCATCGACGTTTAAGTCGCAAACAATCGATTTACCTAAGTCGAGGCTGGTGTTGGTCTTAGCCGCTGATCCAGTCGATTTACCTAAGTCGAGGCTGGTGTTGGTCTTAGCCGCTGGTCCAGTCGGTCGATCGATCGATTTTTGTTGCTCTGGAGCATTGAATGCCGAAACATTTGCTTTTTCATCTTCAAAATTTTGTACCCTTGGAGATTCAATTCGTGGTTTTTGCTCTTCCATCATCTTTGCTGGTTTTTGTTCGTTGTCGTTTGTTTCAAGTTTAACTGAAGGCGGCGGAGTTGAATAAACGATTGGCTCAGGTGCGTCTAGGTTTTCGGAACGCGGCGGTGTAGAATGAGCAATGGAACGCGGCGGTGTAGAATGAGCAATGGAACGCGGCGGTGTAGAATGAGCACTGGAACGCGGCGGTGTAGAATGAGCACTGGAACGCGGCGGTGTAGAATGAGCAATTGGCCCAAGTGCATCAACGATATGCAAGTCACTCAAACTTCCACTGTCTTCGGTGCTTCTCTTCAGCGACCGGTCGGATACGCAAGGTTTCGGCTTATCTTCCGACGAGTTAGGTTGTGTCATCATTCTTGAATTCTCTCTTTTCTCCACTGGCATCGTTCGCGGCGACCTGGCTGCAGTTTCAGACTCAATGTCTAAATCTAAAAAAAATAAAAAAATAAACAATAATTTATTCATTTATTTTAAATGATTTTTCGAGTTTAAATTATAAAAGTACGCCTTACCAACTGCAACGACGTAATAATCGCCGTTGAAAGATTCTGCCGTCACTACACATTCTTTCTCCGAAATAGCGGCGCAGAAGTCCAAAGAGGATTTGTAAACCTGTTTTGTTTTAGCTGATGGCTTGCATTTAATTGCCTTATAAAAAAAATTAATTAAAAATTAACTCAAGTTATCAAGTTAAAATCAATAGTACTAACCTGCGGTGCAAATTTGTAATAACTCGGAGCCATAGGTAAGATTCTATTTTTCTCAACATGGAGCGATTGATTTCCGAAGTCGATAAATTCCACATCAAAAGTACCGTCCCTGTTTTCCTATAGTAAGAAATTATACTATTAATAAATGAATGAATTTTGTAAATAACTATCACAATTACCTTGATAATTTTGCCTCTGTACCACGACGAATCGGCTTCAAACTGAACAAGATAAACCCTTTGAAGCCTTGGAATGAATTCTTTAGGGTTGCATTTAATTGCGTATTCGTTTAATTGGTTTGTTAATTCCCTGATCAACTCTGTGTTGATTTGAATCCAGAAAGTACCCTTCAGCTCAACGTTAGTAACCGTGCATCGAACGGCAGCTTCGAGCGTCAATTTTACCGCTTCATCATATTCATCATCTATATCCTTAAACGGAATCTTATTAAAATAAAAAAATAAATTAAAACATCAATATAATTTAGTTATGTTGGAAATAAAAATGCAAATTAATAAATTACCAAACGTTTTCTTCCAGCGTCATATTCTCCAGTGTTATTTGCACTTGAATATCGATCAACCGATTTCGTAAGCTGCCGTTTGTTAAAAAAATCGGTCTTTGCTTTCTTCACAATACCCGCATCTCCTTCTTTTAAGTCAATTGGAAGACTTTGTCCTCCCGATCTCCTTTGACCACCGACGTACTGAATATTGCTATTATCAAAAAGAGAATAAAACAAAATTAGAGAAAATGCAGCAAATTAAAGAATTGTGTTAATTACTTAGTTTGTATGTCGCTATCTAACAAATCGGAATCAAAACTCGCTTCCAAATGCTGTGGCCTAGTATTGCCTCTAAAAGTTTAATAAAGTATTTAATTTAAATAAAAATATCCAAATATATTATTTCATATAACTTATTACTTATTTCTGATCTGAGATCCACGTAGTCTGGCCATAAAAATAGCTCGCTGTCTCGCTCGAATGTCTTCAGGCTAAAATAAATATAAATAATAAAATCAAAAAAATTAATTTTAGAAACTTTCAAACTTCGCTATCATAGTCACATTAAATTGAACAAAAACAGTTCCGTTATTTTTGCATTTTATATTCTGTATGCTCAACTAGTAAGAAGGTAATTTGAAAAAATTGTAAATTTTCCTCTAATCACGATCAATGATGAAATTTGATTTTGAAACTTTGCCGTTTGACATATTAGTAGTTAATATTATTTAATTTACCACCTTGTTATCAATCAAGTTCAAAATTTTATAATAATTTAAAAAAATGTGAGGGGTGTTGTGAAACAGCTCCGATATCGTAAAACAACTAAACTCGTAACCTCAAATGAGTTCAAATAACGATATCGATATTAGAAATTATGAATTTAATTGTTTAAAATTTAAATAACAATAGCGATATCGATACCGTATCAACCGCTCCAATAGAGGGGTTGTGAAACAGCTCCGATATTAATATTAATATCGATACCGTTATTTAAACAATTAAATTCGCACGAGTTTGAATTGTTTAAACAACGGTAGCGATATCGATATTGATATCGGAGCTGTTTCACAACCCCTCTAACGTTTTAAAATTTTCAATATTAACTCCACACCTCAAAAAAAAAACAAAAAAAAAACACCAAAACTTGTAGTGCTAATAAAGACTAAACTTAAAAATTCGTTATCTTACATCAGCTTCCTGGTACGAGTTAAATTCTGGGTTGTTTTGAGAATACTCATCCGACATGAAGATTCGTCGACCATCCGAATGCGCGTCAACAGTTACCGCAATCCCCCGCTTTTAAAAATAAAATAAAATACAGTTCAACAAAAAAATCATAAATTATCAAAAATAGATAAAGGAATGGTTAATTAAACTGCATAAAAATACTCTAATAATCTTACGTTTTGATTTCGACTAAGATCTCTTTGGTCATGTCGATAGCCACTTAAAAAAAAAATTTTCATTTTAAATAAATCCTTACAACAATATTTTATTAATTTACCTCTCCATCATCTTTCTACGGTGCTAAAATTTTAAAACAAAGAAAATTGGTAAAATGAATATATTCTAATTACTACTGTAATAACATACCTCTATCGATTTATGAGAGAGTTGAATACGCAAATTCAACGGCGGCGTATCATGAAGCGCTGCAGTAGCTTCTTCGGCAGCTGCATTGGATTCAAATGAGACGAAGCTAAATAAAACAAATAATTAATTATATATTATATTAATTTATGCGATTAATTGTTTTCTTTTTTACCCTGCACGGTATCTATCAGACTTTTTCGTCCGTAGTAAAGTCACGCTTACGACAGATCCGTAAGGATTAAAGAAGGTTAGAAAATTCATCTAGGAAATAAATAATTTTATAATTAATCGTACAATTTTCAATATTAAATTTAAACTTACCAAACTCATGCTTATGGGAATGTTCGTCACGTGTAAAGTGACCCGCTCAAAGTCGGCGTCTTCCATTGCTCTGTCAAACCTAAAATTTTTATAAAGTTAAGCTCGTTCTAAATTAGGCTGATTCTAAAAGAAGAAATTTATTACGAATTTCATTATTAATCCATTATTTTACCTTGAATCTCCTCCACCGTTGTATAACTCAAAAGATTGAGCGTTACTAATTAAAAAGAACATTTAGGCTTAGTTAGAACGGTTAGTCTTAAATAAGATTTAGTCTTAAACATCAAAAAACTTACTTGAATTCCTCTATTCTGTTTCTGTGAGACATTTTAAGAAGGTCCTGGTCATGAAAATTAAAACAATCTTATCAAAGAAGTTGATTAGACTGTGAATCAATGGGCTTCTGTACACTTACCACGAATTAAACCTAGATTAGGCCTATTTTACCTCGTGTTTGCGATGATCGAGAATTAAGACCAGCTCTACACCTTCTGCAGTATCTTGCGACTGTTTAACCCGTCAAATGTATCGCGCCGCGTGGTAACGTCTCGTGACGTGTCTCGTGCAGGTCTCGCGCTTGTGCTCGTGTTCGTGCTCTTGCGGTTGAAAACTGTGAAATAAATATTTATCTAATTAATATTAAAGTTATAAACTTTTATATTTTCTTGGAATGATTAAATTTACTTGTATAAGTTGTATTTGTACACATTAAGGGAAAGGCAACAACTCAGTAAGTATTAGCAGAAGTAAATAAACCCTTCTGGTATTAAAGTTAGGCTTAGGCAAAGCAGGCAAAGTTCAAAGATTCAATATCCCCCTTATTCCTAATGGATTTTCCCGGATTT
>JAQFZP010002525.1:0-13358 GCA_034695745.1 Geophilus truncorum | reverse complement strand
GGTGAGTGTCGACCAGACACCTCGGCCTTGACGAGGAGGCGGCTTCCTCGTCCAAAGTCGAGGTCGATGCCGGGACAAGTGTTGGAGTCGGGATTGGGATCGGAGTCGGAGTCGGAGTCGGAGTCAGAGTCGGGCTAGAAGGTGGACCGGTGGCGCGCGTCGTGTGCGCATGGATGGATTTGTTTTGATCGTCCGTGAAGTCGGGAAACGCCGTGGCAGCGCATTTGCCCAGCTCACGATGCACTTTGCGATGCCGCCCGCGCTCCAGCTCGTCCGTGTCCACGATCTCGAGAATGAAGCTGTCCTCCGGCTTCACGTTTTTGTAGTTGCTTTTGGCCACCGCGCCGCCTCGCGCGTCTTTCCCGCTCCCCAGGGGACTGAAATTATTGTAATAAAGGCCTTTAGTCCTCTCCAGGGGCTTGTGCACCGCCTTTTTCTTCGTTTTCGGCGGCAACGGCGGCGGCACGTCGTCGTCCGAAGGGCACCGGCCGTTGGTCGCGGCGGCCGAAGATCTCCCCTGAGCGCCGTCATCGCACGGGAAGCAGCGGTCGAACTCGAAGTACGTCGGGTTCGCCACTTCTCCCGCACGGCGCTTCCAAATCGGCGAATCGCAGCTCCCGTTGCGCACGAAATGCGCTTCAGGTTCCGGCTCCATCGCCGACATCGCGCTACACGACGGAGTCTGTTCGTAGTGGTCCGACGCGGCGTCGTCGTTGTTGGTCATCGAGCCGTTGGGCAACGAAGCCGTTCTCGACGACGTCCTTCTAGGGGTGCCGGGCATCGAGCTGCTCGCTTGATCGTCGTCGTGGAGGTAAGGCATCGCCTGGTTCGTGGGCCATGGGTCTTTTTTAATAAAAATAAAACGAACAAACAAAGGGTTAATGAGAATTTAATTTTTTTTACGCGGTTTTCGTTACCGGGTCGTTTTAAAATGACCACGCAGAAGCTGAGTTGACCAGTCACGTGATCCGAAGGCGTTTTACTGGATAAACTAAACTGGAACTCGGCGGTTCCTCGATTCGCTTGATTAAACAAAGTGTGTATCGACACGGCGAGTTTGCCAAGGAACCTACTGATGATCGGTCGGCTCTTGGTAAATTTATCCTTCACTTCGAACTCGATTACGTCCGATGAGTAAGCGACGAACGAAAATTCCTTTTAAAAAATTAAAAAAAAATTAAAAATGAATTTAGATTTAAGAAATTGATTTCGCGACGTCACTTGATTTTTCCAGCTCGGATTAATGGTGTTTTCCGCGATGCAAGTTCTAACTTCCTGCCCGTGATGCGGCATCAGTAATGAATTCAAACCTTTACCGGGCTGAATGCTCATTTTCACGTACGGATCCGGGTTAAAAAACATTCCCTTCTTCAAAGACCGGGCGTGTAACCCTAGAAAATTAGAATTAGAATTTTTTAGTAAAATTTTAAAGTATTTTAATTTTTATTTAATTTATACCGAAAACTTTAAATTTGAGTATTTCCGCTAGATCCGGCCACGAGTATCCCATCTGCGACGCATCGATGCACGACTATTAAAATATATTTTTTTTTCTTTTTTAAACATGAAATTGTTTTTTCCCAGAATAATAAAATTATACTGTTTGATTATCCGTCTGGTCTGGCGACTCGACGTTGCTTTTCAGCACTCGAATGGGCGGTGTAACGGCTCGCAAGGCACCACTAGTTCCGTGATAATATTTGAAACAAACATTCGTGATATCTGCACAGCGAGGAATTAATTAATTAATCATTTAAATGACGTGGGAAGAAATTCGTAATAAAATGAATCAAACCTTCCGTGAAATGATAATCACAGTCGATCATCCACATAATCTGCCCCTTGTGGAACCCTCCGACTCCCTGATTTTTGTATTCCAAGTAATGGAACGGATTCGTTTCATCTAAAAATTTCAAAAACAATTTAAAAAATTTACGAAAAATTGCAAAAATTAAATTTAAAAACTTTGACAACGCACATGCGAACGAACAAAAACATGTTTTGTCGAGCGCCAAACGAGAGAAAATATCGAAAATGACAAGCATGGTTAATTAGCACATGCCAGTCGTGTCCTAGTCGTCGGTGACGTAAAGAGGAAGAGGTTTTGGGCGAGGCGCGCTCATCAATTCATTGAATTTCACCCTCAAACAAGCATCGAGGAGTGGCAATTAGAAATAGCAGTTGTCGGGGTTTGTGTTTCCCCGGTTTCAAGACGAGAATAGACGACGAGGCGCGTCGAAAACTCAACTTCACCCAACACCGGCTTCACATCCTCTTGCCTCCGGGCACGATGATGATGACTAGTTCCGGGTTTGCGAAGGAAATCAACCGGCAAAACTCACTAAACAACTTTTTATGGAATTTTCAATTTATTTATCGAGAAACCATTTTATAAATTTTTATTTTTTTTTAAATTTTTTTGTCTCAGTTCTGTGTATCGATAAACGCGCCTGGTGGTTTTTAATTAAACTAAGAGTGTGCCATTCGCATGAATAATTGAAAACGGGCAAAAGCGGAGCAGGGCGAGTTCGTACACGGCCTTTCCACGTCGCCTTGAACCCTAAACAACTGCCGGATGTCCGTATTAGCACGTGGCACAGGTCAAAACGACGCTTTTTCTTTACTTTTTTAGTTTTCGATCGAGCGAATCGATAAAGAACATTGAACCCTCGCTATCAATTGATTTTTATTTTTTTTACTTTTCGTCTCACCTAATTTGTAAAGTCCAATCCAATCGGTGTTGCTCACTTCTTCCACGACGTCCCACGAAATGACCAAAGGCGTCACACTGGGCAGGACGTGCGAGTTGCAACTGGCCGTCAAAACCGACTGCCGCGCGTGCGAATCGTGCGCCACGAGGGTCGGATCGCTCCCCGTACGAGTCGGACCCAGTCGGGAAAGACCCAGGAGACCACGGTGACGAATACTCGGCGAGTCTGAGTGAAATTTTCAATTTTTTTGAGTTTTTAAGTGAAATCTTTTGGTTTTTTTTTTGTTTTTTTGAAAGTTTCTTGACCTGGAGTTCGAGTTGCGATGTTGTTGGTGGTGTGCGCGGGTCCGTCGCCTCCAGTGGCCGATGGCCCGCATGGCGACGGCGATGCGCTCAAATCGGGGCCAGCGCTCGACCTCAGACTCGGGTCCCGTCGCGGCAGAGCGCGCCGCTCAGCCAACATGGCACCTGGCCGTGATCTTCAAACCAACACCCCGTAGTGGCTTCGCGACCAATTCCATGCTTCTCTTTCTTTTTCACTGGACCCCTACAACAACAACAACAACACGATTAATAATTAGTTTTTCAGACGACCGGTTGAGATTTTTTTGGCTTTTTTTTGGCTAATCGATGGTTCGTTTTTTCAAATTCCCTTTTTTTTGTGAGGCGGGGCAAGTGTGAGGGTGTATTGTGCATTTTTTTTATGTGTTTTTGAAAGGTAAGAGCGAGAAAAGCTGAGTGGTTTGTGGGCTTTAGGCTTACGACGAGTACCTCGCAGTTCGCAGATGACACGAAGCGACTGCATCGAAACGCGTACAGCCTCGGTCACTCGGTATTTCGTCCAACCATTTTCGGCGTAGATAAGTGGCTCGGTCGCCCGTCGTCTTGTTATCACTGCCGCTCCGAAGGATGAATTAAAGAATATCGCGAGCGAAAGATTCTGCCGATCAATATTCCGCACCAGTGATCACCTCCATTTTGAGTTGCCACTCGAGCATTGTGGGAAATCTAGGAAAAGGTGTCGATTGACTTTATTTATTTTAAATACTCATCTTCGCTGCTTCGTTTAGAATTATTCTAAGTATTTATCGTTTGTAAAAACATGAATAAAGTCTTTAATTTGATATTTAGTTAAAATTAAAGCGTTTAAAAAAGACTTAATCGATTGATGCGTTCTGGTTCAGGTTTTACATTGACGCCAATATGGCCGACGAAATGGTCGACGAGGAACTGATTTACCTGAGTTCTGGCTGCAATAAAGGTCCACACGTACTCGATTGGGGTTTAAACGGTCTAATTTGCTACGCCACGAGCAATTCCATCGCCTTATACGATCCAAAGGTAAATCAAACTTGCGATCCGTTATTGACAGGTTAAAATTACAATGTAAATATCAGTTTTCATGCGGAGCCGGGCACGTGTTTACGACTCTTGTTGCCCACAAGGCAGCTGTAATCAGTGTCAGATGGATCAAATGCGACGGACGTAAGTTCTATTGAAATTGCAATTTTATTTATATTTTATTAAATGAACTTTGAATTGTTTATTATTTTTTTTAGTTCCGGAAAAGGAGTTGATTTCGACGTCAGCCGACGGGACTGCGATCGTATGGCAGGAAGCGGGAGAAAAAGAAAACACAGTTAGTTTTAGGATACGATGTCCACTACAAACTTGATCTGATGTCCGTTTATTTCAGTTTCGTCTTCTTCAAATGTTAAAAGGCCACTCGGCTTCGGTAACCGTCGCCGATGCTTTTTATTTGAGATCTGGTGACTCGAAAGAGATGCGAGTGGCGACTGCTTCTGTTGATTCGACGATTAAAATATGGAGGAGATTTAATAGAGAGGGTAAATTGGTCGTAAATTATTTGGTTATGTGTTTTTACTTACCGGTACTTTTTTTTATGTTTTTAGGTGATGTAGAATGTGCGCAGACGATAAGTTGCGGTTCTGGTTTCGCTTTTGACGTTAAATTCAGTGTTTTGCCCAATTCAAATGGTGAATTTTGAATTTAATTTTTTAAATTTTATTTAAAAAAAACTTTAAAATTAAAAGTATGATTTTGAGTAGTTCCGTTGCTCGCGTGTGGATTCGACACTTCAACGATTGCGCTCTTCGTGGAACAAAATTCAATGGCAAATTTAGAACTTTTATTAACATTGATTTTTAGACTTACTGTAATTTTGATTGGTTTAGTTCGAAAACATGCACGTTCTTCACGGTCACGAAGACTGGGTGCGATGCATCGACATTATTTCGAGTAAAAGAGAGCTTTGTAATCAAAATTTAATTTGAATTTAAGTTTTGCCACTTTGTTACAGACGAAGATTATTTGTACATGGCTACCGGAAGCCAGGATTCGTTCATAAGAATTTGGAAAATAGCGCCGTTTGTCGAACGAGCTGTTGAAAAAGACGAAATTCATTTGAAAGAAAATGTATTTTCAATTATATCTAGTGGTAACTACTTAATTAAATTGTTATATAATTTTAGTTTTATTTATTTATTTATTTAATTTATTTATTTTAAATTTAGATGAACTTAGGACTTTTTCTGTGAGTGTAGAAGCAATTATGGCTGGTCACGAAAATTGGATTTACGGTGTTAACTGGCAACCAAAACTGAAAAGTAATATTTAAAAAAAAAAATCAAGAAAACTATTGTTAAAAAGTGCGATTAATTTGTTTTTGTTTAGATGGTCAACAGCCACTCAAATTAATCTCGGCGTCGATGGACAAAACGATGATCTTGTGGTCACTAGACGCCAAAAATGATCTGTGGTTGGAAGAAGTGAGAAATTTCTGACTTGAATTTCTTTTTTCTTCTTTTTCTAATTTAAAAACTGATTTTAGGCGCGCGTCGGAGAAGTCGGCGGCAATACGTTGGGATTTTTCGGCAACAAATTCGGACCCGACGGCGAATCGATCATCGCTCACAGTTATCAAGGAGCATTTCACTCGTGGCATTTGGATAAAGTGATTTTGAATTTTTGTATTTGATAAAAATGTAAATATTTTTCATTTTTAAAAACTAGAAAAATAACAGCTGGTTGCCAGGGGTGACGGTTAGTGGTCATTTCAACGAAGTTCTCGATATTTCTTGGGACCCTCGAGGAAATTATCTTCTTAGCACGAGTCTAGATCAAACAACGCGGCTACACGCCCCCTGGATTCGAGAAACACAACCAGTTACCTGGCACGAATTGTCCAGACCGCAAATTCACGGTTACGACATGAGTTGTTTAACCACTTTGTCGCATTATAAATTCATTTCCGGTGCCGACGAAAAGGTACTCCGAGTATTCGAAGCGCCGAGGAATTTCGTCGAGAATTTATCGCGACTCACAGGACTTTCGATTGATTCTGAACAAGAAAAAATAGTAATTTCTAACTTTCATCGTGGTTTTATATATAATAAAATTTTTACTGTTTCAGAGCAGTAATTTACCGGAAGGTGCCAGTGTTCCTGCACTTGGGTTATCGAATAAAGCTATTTTTGAAGTAAATAGCGCGTCTAATAAAAACGACGTTTGTTTCACACCTGTGAAATTAACAGGTAAAAAAAATTTTACAAATGTAAATTTTTAATTAATTTTTTTTAATTTTTTTAAACTTTACAGCGCCACCTACAGAAGAAATGTTGCTCCAAAACACTTTGTGGCCCGAGATACAAAAATTATACGGTCACGGCTTCGAGGTGTTCTGCGTCGCGTGTAATCGCGAGGGAGCGTTGGTGGCCTCGGCTTGCAAAGTAAGTAAAAAAAAAAAAAAATGACTCGACAAAATTTTAAATGTTAAAATTGATTTTTAAGGCGAGCAAACCAGAACACGCGGCTATTATTCTGTGGGACACGACTACGTGGACACAAGTGACGCAGTTGTATTCGCATTCCCTCACCGTGACCAACTTGAGTTTTTCTCCCGACGATAACTTTTTGCTGTCCGTGTCTCGAGACAGGACGTGGTCGCTTTTTATACGCAAAAAAACAGAAACAGGTGTTGTGTTTCGTTGAAATAAAATATTATATTATTTGGTCAGTTTTTCATCGTTATCTGTCATTTAGGTGAAGAAACGTTTGAAAAATTTGCAACGAGTGGTAAACGTGGGTCTCATTCGCGCATAATTTGGTCGTGCGCATGGGCACCCGACTCCTCTGTCTTTTTCACCGGTTCCAGGGACAAAAAAGTGCGATTAATTAATTTAATTACATCAATTTGCCGAATTTAACGAACTGTGTTGCAGGTGATCGCGTGGAAAATCGAGGAAAGTGACGTAAAAACACAACCGTCGATGGTTTTGAAAGAGTCGGTCAACGCGTTGGATGTGGCACCGGTCGAAGTTTGTGACCGGTTGGTTTTAAATTTAAAAATTTATTTTAAAATAAATATAAATATTAAGGTCACTTTATTCTGGTTTTTAGGTTTCTCGTTGCTGCTGGCTTGGAATGCGGTTCGATCTCGTTGCACTGGTTCGACCCCACTGTCCCGTCTTGGACTTTATATCGGAATTTATCCGAATTATTTTGTCATAGTTTATGTGTAAAAAAATTAAAATTTTCCCCAGTTTTCACCGAGGAAAACGAAAGCGCAATTTCGTTGCGACTCGCGAGTTGCGGCTCTGATTTTGCGGTTCGAATAGTTAAATTAAATATCAGTAAATGTGGAAAATAAAAATATTAATAGAAATTATTTTTATCGATAATTAAATCGTTTTGTTTCAATTAATGAGGAAAAAGACATACGGTACCTTTTGTTGTTTCTCGAAGCAAAGTCTTTGGAGGTCAACAGAACGACTGTTGAAGTGAAACATTATCACTTTATTACCACGTACACATTCTTTTCTTCGTGGATGAATGAACCGAGTAGCCTTGGAATGATTTTTTTCAGCTACTACAAACATTAAATGATAAGAGGAAAAAAATGTCAGGTTCATTATCGGTGGTGTCGGGTTTACGTCACCATTGCTGGCTGGGCGCTAAATTTAAATATCGGCCACCAGAAGAAACGAAAGAATAAACACAGTACTGGTATCGATAAAATACTTAAATTTTATTCCTGTTTTAGAATTACAAAAAGAAAATTTTGTCACAAATTATTCGAGGTGCAAACTATCGATAGAAAAAGATAGCGGGAAAGCGAAATTTGTGAATTTTTGCTTAACCCACACCGAGTGAAATCAACTTATGGCACAAGTTGGAATGTAAATATTGAATGAAGGTTGGTGAAAAAGTAAACGAGCGATTCGGAATTACCAGAATCGCAAGTTATCGGATGATAAAAATCAGTACAACAATACAATACGCTATAAACCAAACTGTTAATTATGCCAAGAAGTTACAAAAGAAGAAATCTGATAAGATAAAAGAGTGACATTTCCGTTGATCGGTGTAAATTTGTAAAATCACGAGAATTGTACAATCCCATCGAATGTAACATCTAAAAAAGGGCTTAAACCACACACTATATACAAAAGCTTCGGTAAAATCGGATAAATACACAAGACATAATGTTGACCTTAAGATGCAAATATACAAAAATTAATTAATAAGAAAATTTATAAATTTAAATTAAAAAAAGACACTTGGGAGCATTAAAGCGGAGCTAAATGCAAAACTGGCACGGCGCGACTGCGCACTTCGTTCGTTGTAAAATGATAAAACCAAAATTGTTTAACCCATTTTGTTTAAAACACGACAAAACACGCAAATAGAATTTAACTGTTAAAATTGCTGTTTTTGTAGTTGATTAATCACGTTACAGCCTGGTTTCGTGCGTTATTTTGGGAGATGTTCGCTCGGTAGTCGTAGTCGGTACTAGTCACAATCGCTCGCCTATCATGTCAGTTCGACGACTGCGGAAACCAGGGAAACGGATGACGAAAGTCATGAGGAGACCGATCGCCACCAACACCACCGCCATGGTGTTTACAACGAATGCTTCGGGTGGCAGTTGTTGATATCTCTGACCGGGGGACAGTATGCTTATGCCGTCGCTTGTACTGAAATAGTAAAAAAGTTTAAAAATAAAAATACCGTACTGTATAAAACTTCCAAATTATAAATAAAGTTTGAAATTCAGATTTTCGGAATTTTTAAACTTTTCAAGTCGAAAATTTAATTTTTAGTGTTTCAAAAAGTCAAATTTTTTCAACTTTCTAATTTAAAATTATCAAAACATTTAAAATTCCAAAGTTGGAAAAAATTTCAAAAATATATAAAATTTTAAATTTCACAAATTTTAATTTTTCATATTTCAAAATCGCAAATTTTCCCCAATTTAGCAATTCCCACGCCACGCACTTCAAATCATCGATGACTTTCTGCATGAGCCCCGTTAAGCAAGTGGCGATGGCCATGAGGAAAGTGGCTAAGCCGAAATGGGTGTGAATCGGCTGAAGAGACGCTCTGAAACTGGCAGTTTTCGAATCGCAGCACAACAGCACGAGAAAGCTGAAAAAACCCACGAGGAACTGAAACGAGTATCAAAACCAATCATAAACAAACCATCAAATCAGTGAAATCCTTCATTTTCTCACCTGTAACGCAAACAGTCCGAGAGTGCCAATTCCCAGCCAACTGTGCAAACTGTACAGGTGCGGAATTGGAGTTTTCCGCCCCATATCGTAATATCCCTGCACCATCGACCGATCGCCGCCGTTCTTCGACTCGTGGAAATCAAAGGCGACCACGACTCCGATGATGATGGTCGGCATCGCCACCAGGTGGACAACCGTGTGGAACAGTTTGGTGTAGATGTGACGGCAACAACGGCACGTCCGGTACATCAACATTGCTGCCAAAACAACAATTATTGATTTTTTTGGAAAATAGAATTTAGTTTTTTATTTTTTAATTTACATTGACCCATGAAGAAAATGAATCCGCCAATCATGAGAACGGGATGGATGTTGAGTTTGATGTATTTGTTTTTGTCGTCCCATCCGAATCCGCCTCTGTATCCCATGACCCAGTAAAACGCGAGGGCCACGACACCCCATAATAACACCTGCAGCACGAGCAGAAGGATGAAAAACCAACTACAAGTGCAACAATTCCACTTTTCCTTCGTGCGCGTCCTGGAAATAACAAAAATAAAATTAAAAATTGACAAAAAATGGTCCCTCCCAAAAAGTGTAAAATCGGTGACGCGAATCGTCCTCACGTCGATAAAACGAATTGTCGCAAATGACGGGGTAAAATCCTCAATTCCCACGTGCATTAAAATGCAGACGACAGCGGAGATGGGCAGAAAAAAATGAATTGATCCTGAGCAGATGTGCGGAGACACAAATTGGGGCGTGGTGATACAATTTAGCATCACTTTAAGATGCAACAAAAATCATTTTGCCCAGTTTCGATCCGTTTATTTTCAACTTTGCTTTTCGCTCCCGCTAATTGCGAAGCGCGAATCCTTTCTCTTTTTATTATTAATTTTCCCTTTCTGTTCTGTTGTCATTTCACCCGATCGATATCGATCGGCCGAGCGGGTGGTCACGACAACTATGTGTTCAGAGACCCGTGTGCAAGGCCTTGTCTTTCTGGTTTCCGGAAACAATTGAAAATCTAAACGGGTTAAACGACAGCAAGGTCGCGAATCCAATCAACAAAAATGTGCGACACCAAATGCAAAATGCGCTCTCGGTGGCGCACGAAACTCTTCTGCAAACTGTATTTAACAAGAATTATTTAATTAAAGCGGTCAATTGACATTACGTAAGCAGAATTAACCCTAATCGACTCGTTGTTTCTGTTAATTAGCCTGGGATAAAGAAACAAACAACTTCCTATCGTCCACAGTCCAGTCTCTGGGGTTTTTAACTCGCTGCATACCGGTACTACGAAGCGCCGTCTTGTGATGTCATCGTCGACTCCACCTTGACTTACTTTATGCCCCGCGGCAACACTGTTCGTTCTCGACTTATTTATCCATTTTCTATTAATTCACCTTATATAATTACATTATAAAACTTTTTCGACATCTTTCAATTTTTTTGAAAAGTTTAAAATTTTTAAAAAAATTTTTTATAAAATTTAAAGTTAAATTTTAAACTTTTCAAAAAATGTGGTTTGACCTTTAACGTTTAGCCACTAGGGATATAAGTCACGTAACTTGCAAATTTTAACTATAAAACGGCTGAAAGTTGAGAGTTTCTTCTTCCATCTTAACTGAAGGGTCAATAAGCGGCCTTCTGGGCGTCGATGTTGTGTCCCGTAACTTTTTTTTGTGTTTTTAACTCACAACTCGCGAGTTGTCAAAAAACCGAGTCGAAAAAAGCGCGCGTTTGTTGTTAACTTACACTATCACTTTTCCCATCGTGCGATGCGTGCGATGCGTTTATCTCGCTCGATCCGTGAGTTAATTCACTATCTTTCTCGAATGGGATGTTGAGCAGCGATCCACAAGTGCCCTGCCAGCTAAAAACTCAACATGCAACGTACTTCGACCCAAACACGACTCCCATTGGTCGACGAGCGACACGTGACCGCATTTAGCCTCTTACCGGGTCTCGCGTCAATTAAATGGAATTGCTGAAGTTATTACGGGAACAAGAGCCGTCTCAATTTTTCCATTAATAAATAAAACTCGACTTAAGTTTGAGTTACGCCGGTAGAAGTTGCGTAAATTTATTTAGTTAAAATTTAAAAAAAATTAAAGTTGGAAGGCATACATTTTTTTTTTTTACTGTAAATGCAAAAATTGGGAATAATTGATAGGTAAGGGGACGAGAGTACGGAAGGTAGGAAAGAAAACCTGTTCCGACCCTTGCCTTTGACTCAGAAGTCTCGGCAGGAAACTCATTGTGGCAATTTTGGTCATCATTTCATTTTATTGCATCAATCTTTGAACGCACGAATTACAAGGTCGAAATGCTAAAGGTAGCTAATGTCATAAATCGAAACGTCACACACTCGTTAATTTGCATCGACCTCGACGCTTTCGCACCTGTCGAGTCGAGAAAAAAAAAACAACAAACAAAAGACAAACTTATATTGTAAACGTACACTAAACAGTCACTTTCGACTTTGACTCGGATATATATCTGCGTCATCCGAGCACAAAAAAAAAGCCAAAAATAAATGCATCGGAGAAGGAGAAATCCAGCAACGCAACGCACTCATATTTGAGTTACGAAGTTTCGCATTTTGCATATTTTACGCACCTCAGAGGTCGCTTCCGGTTGCGGACAATTCCGTCCGCGAAGAGGCGCGTCATTTTTCCGGACGAAGTCGAACGTCGTTCTCGACTTCCATTCGACCGTACGAACGAAAGCTCGCTCGCAAATTACCAACGTCATCGTAATTGCGATCATCTCATCGCTATGTGTTTCTTCCACCCCCGCATCCCGGTGCCGGCAACTTCCTGCTCGATATTAACCGCGCGTGACGTCACACTGCTTCTTTTTCCATCCGCACTTTCTTTTTTCTGCACATTCCATATTATATTCCTCGCGCCCAAAACTCTCGCGTCAAGGGTGTCACTGACCTCGGGTCGTGATGAGAAAACTAAACTAAAACCTAAAACGCGCTCTTCCAGTCACCAACTGGAGACTGCTAAATTTAAAACTCTTAAAATGCCTCTATGATCCATTATAGACAACCGCCCATCTTTTTTTTTTTTTTTTCAAATAAATAAATAAATAAAACAAGAACCAAAAAATTCCTGTTTTTTCCAAGTTTTTCAATCTCCCGTTTCTCCACCCGTGATAATTCGGCAATGACGTCATTTCCTGCGAATTTAACTTATGCAACGAGCGTATCTAGGATCTAGTGTATCTTTAATCGGCATTTCCCTCTGTTTTCTAATGGGATAATGTTAGTAATCGCATTAACTCGAACTCGAGTGGTTTTGCAATACGGTAACTCGGCATTAAATAATTGCGTATTTCGGTGAAAAGCGAATTTGATTCTTACGTTCCTTCAATGAGTTCGCTGGTTTCGTAAGCCTGGTCTTTGTCCGTCATTTTCTACAGGTATCCTTGGCCCAGTTTTGCACGTCCGAAAACAACGGGTGAAACGAACACGAACGAACGACCGAACGGACCGCGACGAGACAAGAAGAGCGACGTCTTTGACTCACTCGAGCTTGAGAAAAGAGGCACAGAGCAGAGAGCACTAAGTGCACAAAAAAATATACAGACGCAACACGTGCTTCTTATGGCGCAGATCCAACGGATATGGATAAAAAAGAGCGATTTAAGTACTATTCAAAATTTGGGTTCCACTCGAATCGCACTGCACGCATCGATTCGTAAAAATTGTTCCAAACTGACCGGTCGTCGTGGCAACGCTATGTTTGTAAACAAATTACCCGTTACGTAAAGTTTAACCTTGATTTTTATAATACTCTATTTTTTGCCTTGTGGTGGCGTAACAGAACGAGTTTATAACTTCTAAATGTATATTTTGAAGTTATTATTAAGATATTGCCCAAAAAAATATTTTTAAAAAAGTTATTTTTTTGCGACAATTCGCCGCTAGATGTCGCTGTGAATGGGAGAAAAAAGTAAAAAACGGGCGGGAAATTCGACTGACATATTTTTATTTGTTTATGATCGAAGTACAATACGTGGCATCTTTGGTTTTCTTGTCGAGCCAGTTGTAGAATTTATCAACCCGCGTGTAAACCCCAGGGTATTTGGGTCGGGCGCAT